>CM051236.1:12567308-12814808 GCA_027917425.1 Gastrophryne carolinensis | reverse complement strand
CGCGGTGGAATGGTTCACGGAAATGGACCACACCTTGAGAATGGAGGAGATGATAGCAGAGGACAGTGGAAATACTGAGGCGCACCTGGGGACCTGGACAAACTGATTCAGATTCAGAGAGTCGGACTTGGGCGAAAGCCTTTTTGGGGGTGGCCATCGACCGAGTTTAAGAGGCCTCCTCCAGGGGACCGGGTGGGCTGTGTTCTCCCCTTGACACCCCCACTGGCTGGGCCCCAGATCCCCCTTCTCTCTCCCTCCTTTCCCTTTTCTTTTTTTTTTTCTTTCCTTTCTCTTTTCCCTCTCCTCTCTTTCTTGTTTCTTAACTCTCCGGCTCCCTCCTGATCTTTCCCTCCGCCTGCCCGATCCCCACCCTCTCTGCCCCCTCTTGTGTCGTATGAAGGGGTCACTGTAGATGGCCCTGGGCTATCTCCCTCCTGTCCTCACCTGGAGCTCACTCCACACCCCATCTCTGTCTCAAGCTAGGAGCGCTTTTTGTCCCCCTGGCGTGGTTAGGGGGGGGGGACCCTCATTCTGGTCGCCCACTCAGTTGGTGGCGGGGGGGGCAGTCTGGTGCTTTGTGACGTGGGGGACGCCCTCCCGACCGCCTGCCCTGTGTGCCCCCTCGGGCCCTGATCTTGCTGTGGGTGATGAGTCCGCTTGCTTGCCCCCTGGGACTTTGGTGATCTACCGGTGAGTGTATGAGATGCAAACATGAGCAGTAGAGGGGGCGGGGCGCCGCAGGGTTTGGGGTGCCAGAGGACCGGGATGGCATGAGGACTTGTACTGACTGTAATGCATGTTTGTTTTCCTGACCCACCCAGTGTCTCTGTATTTATTCTAAGTATGTCACACACCCCGCTTCAAGATATTCATAACCTGTGGGTAATACTGACCTGCAGAGGGCGAACTGCAGAGATGATAGGAAAAAAGAAGCCCCTCCCGGTCCACAAATACCTGGGACCTCCCACTCATTACCCAGTCTTCATCTCTGCAGTCGGCGAGCAAGTCAGAAGATGATGTCTCCTCCTTGCACAGGGGGATTTCAGGTAGCCGGGATAACTCCCGGCCCGTTTTTTATCTATTTCCGCCCGGATTCCTTTATATTTCCCACATACACATGCCTCCCAGCCTTAGGCTGCGTTCCGGGTGAAGGTAGAAAAGCACCTTAGGTGCTTAGGAGCAAAGCTCCACCGCGAGACCCTATATAAGAGGGTAGGCGGCTATCCGGGTTGGTGACCCCGGTTTGGGATGCCCTGTCCCTTGGCCATTTCACCCTAGCTGGTGTTAAAAACCCCTCTCCGGATACCCTTCTCCTTAGAGGGGGGGGTGGGACCTGGGGTCCTTTACTCTGTGTACAGGCTTTTCTTTCTTATTTATTATAACCGTGTGTATAACTTGTGTTTGTCACGTTAAATTGTGCAGCCGCTAGAGATCATTCAGCAGTTTTTCTGCCTTTTTTACCTCATGACAGGCTGAGGGGAGCTTCTCTCCTCAGTCACTGGCGGCGGGGGGGGGGGACCTGGGGTCCTTTCCTCTGCGTACAGGCTTTTCTTTCTTCTTTATTATAACCGTGTGTATAACTTGTGTTTGTCACGTTAAATTGTGCAGCCGCTAGAGATCATTCAGCAGTTTTTCTGCCTTTTTTACCTCATGACAGGCTGAGGGGAGCTTCTCTCCTCAGTCACTGGCAGCGGGGGGCGGGGCCTGGCGCTGGCTTTATTTTATATTTACTGGACGCTGGCGCTGGCCTTTTTGTTGTCAGCTGTGTATGGCGGAGGGGAGCTTCTCCCCTCACGCGCTGTAGCGGGGGGCGGGGCCGGGCTTTCGGCGAGGACGCCACGGCCCGCCCCCGTTCGGCAGGGTCTGCTGCGGAGCCTGGGATTCTTTTCAATCATTTGGCTGGGCTGTGAAGGGGGGGGCGGAGCAGGGACATCGCGCTCCGCTCTGGCCACGCCCCCCTCTTCTCCTCTCTTTCCTCCTGCTGCTGCTGCTGCCTCGCTCGCGGCGTGAGGACGCCATTAACCTCCTCCTGACTGGAAGGCACAGTGAGTGGCCCTCTGGGCCCCCTTCATAACTCTACTATTCTATTGATTTTTCATATGCTTATTTAGTGTCTTTATTATGTCTTCCAGGTAGACCTACATAGGGGTTTAGGGGGTCTCTCCCGGTCCTAGGGTCCCTGGGTTTTCAATATACTTATACAAATCCTCCCACTTGGGACTTTAAAAGGGTATCCCGGGTTGCTTATAAGCGTAATTCCCTCGGTCATTGCGACTACCCAAAAGTTCACCTTATGGAGGCATCCCCGGATATCGGGCTCCCATCGGGGCAATCCCGGAAGTGTATGAGTTGTGGGGTATCCCTAACAGGGGATGATGTATTTCTATGTATTCCTTGTGCGCAGCAGACTATTACACGGCATCTGGGTCAGCACCGCCGTCTTCATCCCCTCCCCCCTCCCGTCTTGACCCGTGCCCCGTGTGTGACGTTGTCATGAGGGGGGAGTCGCAGTCTGATGTGTGTACCAGATTGGCCAATCTTGAAAAATTTGTCACCGGTCACTCCGGCATTTGAATATGATGAAGAAGATTATCTGGATTGGTCAGATTACTCTCCTCAAGAGGAAGGAGAGTTGTTTGAGGAATCTGATACTTCAGATGATCAGCAATTTGTTGGTGCTGATTCTGAGAAGGGGTCAGGGAGTTCCATGGATACTCCTAACGTCCTGGCTCAGATGTTTGAGGTTCTGGCTATCTCCCCTCCTGAGGAGGCTCCTCAACAACAAGGGGAGTTTGTCGAGGAATCCAAGCCGCGCTTGGAATTTCCTAATCAAAAGCATTTTGATAAAATTATTTCTAAGGAATGGGAAAGGCCTGCTAGGCTCCCAGGCATTCCTCAGAGTTGGGATAAAAGGTATCCTTCCCTTTGGATACAGTTAAGCGTTGGGCGTCCCCTCCCGTAGTGGATGCACCAATTCTGGGACTGTCCAACTCAGCTGTTTTGAATAACCCTGATTGTTCCACACTTCAAGAGGGTGAGGATAAGCGTATTGACCAGATGGCTTGCCACGGTTTTGCTAGCGTTGGGTCAGCCATGTGGTCTGTTTGTGCCTCAGCGCTGCTGGTGGTGGATACCAGGTCGGTGGTCAGGGATCTGTTAACCTCCTCCGGTTTGGATCCGGTCAGTGGAGAATTTCTTGGACTTAAACGATGTTAGATGTTTTTGTCTTTCGTACTAGCCGCTTTGGATGATTCTTTGATGATGTGTAGCAGAACTTCTGTTCTGCTGGTGACTATTAGACGTTCTATTTGGTTGCGCCAGTGGGCAACGAAAGAGGCGACGACGTCCTTTTCGGGGAGCGGCTTCCTTCACTCCTTCCTTTCGGGGTTCCAGAGCGGGAAGAGGATTTGCCTTCCCATCCACAAGAGGAGATTCCTGGAACAGGGGCAGAGGACGTGCCCGTTCAGGATACATTTGGGGCTCTAAGCCTAAACCCGCGGCCAAACCTGCTCAGCAATGAGGGGACGCCCTCACCCGTGCGGGTGGGGGGGACGGCTGCGACAGTTCTCTCAGATCTGGATTCGAGAGGTTTCGGACTTCCGCCACAAGCTGGAGTTCGAGTCCCCCCCCCCCGCGTTTCTTCAGGTCTCTGGTGCCCCCGGACGCACTGGCCGCGCAGGGGCTCCGAGCAGCGGTATCAAGTCTTCTGGATATAGCGGTCATTTGTCCAGTGCCTCCTTCAGACCGGGGTCGAGGCTTTTATTCAAATCTGTTCACGGTTCCCAAAAAGGATGGTTCTATTCGGCCCATACTGGATCTGAAGATTCTCAACAGATTTGTCAGATTGCGAAAATTCCGCATGGAAACACTGCGTTCAGCTATCTGCTCTCTTCATCAGGGCGACTTTATGACGTCCAAAGACATCAAGAACGTGTACCTCCATGTTCCGATTTTTCCCGCGCACCAGAGATTTCTCAGGTTCGTGGTGGAGGATCGGCATTTTCAGTTTGTGGCTCTCGCTTTTGGTCTCACTTCAGCTCCAAGGGTGTTCACAAAGGTGCTTGCAGGGGTCATGGCTCTCCTCAGAGCACAGGGAATTCGCATAGTGCCATATCTGGACGATCCTCTCATCATGGCATCGTCTTTCAGCCAAGCGGAATTGGACACAAGGACGGTGATATCCACTCTGGAGAGGTTCGGTTGGGTGATCAACTACCCCAAGTCCTCCCTTTCCCCGTCCAGGATCGTGTCTTTTCTGGGAATGTCTTTGGATACGACTCAGGCCAGGGTGTTCCTTCCTCAGTTCAAGGTTCTTTTGATTCAGGAGTTGATTCAGTTGTTCATATCCACTCCTCGTCCGACCATCCGGCTAGGGATGAGACTGGTGGGGCTGATGGTAGCCTCCTTCGAAGCAGTCCCTTTTGCTCAGTTTCACACAAGGACGTTACAGCTCCATCTATTGACGGCCTGGGACAGGTCTCCTCTGTCGTTGGATCAATCCTTTCTGATGACTCCTCGGATTCGCCAGTCACTACGGTGGTGGCTGAATTCTGTGAATCTGTTGAAGGGCAGATCCTTTCTGATGCCTCTGTGGGAGATGGTCACCACGGATGCCAGCCTATCAGGATGGGGAGGCTTCTGGAAGGATCTTCAGTTTCAGGGCTTGTGGGGACCTCTGGAAGCCCACGAGCCCATCAATGTTCTGGAATTGAGAGCCATCAGGATGGTTCTTGTACGTTTGACTCATCACCTACAGGGACTGCCGGTTCAGGTCCGGTCGGACAATCGGACGGCGGTTGCCTACATCAATCACCAGGGAGGGACCCACAGCCGGAGTGCCCTCAAGGAAGTATCTCTGATTCTGGACTGGGCGGAGAGCCATGTCCCGTGCATCTCGGCAGTTTACATTCTGGGAGTGGAGAACACGGAGGCGGACTCTCTGAGCAGGTTGTCTGTCCGCAAGGGGGAATGGTCTCTCTGTCCCAGGGGTTTTTCACTTGATTTGTCTCAGGTGGGGGTCACCGGTGGTGGACCTCTTTGCCTCCCGTCACAATCACAATCTTCCGGTATTTGTGTCTCTTTCGAAGGATCCACTGGCTCTAGCAGTGGATGCCATGTCCCTGAACTGGAGGGATCTGGGGTTTCTGTACCTGTTCCCTCTATTTCCAATGGTAGCCAGTGTGGTGCGCAAGCTGGTCCTGGAGGGAGCTTCAGCAATTCTGGTGGCTCCAAGGTGGCCAAGACAGGTTTGGTTCGCAGACGTGGTAAGGTTAGTAGAAGATCAGTTCGTTCTACCCCTGCTGCCGGATCTGCTCACACAGGGTCAACTACGTTACCCCAGTTTACCAACGCTGGCTTTGACGGCGTGGCTGCTGAAACCTCCATCTTGAAGGAGGAAGGCCTTTCGGATGCTGTTATTCAGACTCTTATTAGCGCAAGGAAGAGGTCTTCTTCTTCCGTCTACTATAGGACTTGGAGATCGTATATTGATTGGTGTGAAACTAGGGCCTTCCCTTGTAGGGAATTCTCTATTTCTAGAGTTCTGGAGTTCCTCCAACACGGCTTGGATCTGGGGCTCCATCTCAGTACGTTGAGGGGGCAGGTTTCTGCCCTGGCGGTGTTTTTCCAAAGATTTTTTGCTCTTCATCCGTTGGTTAAGACTTTTTTTCCAAGGGGTTATGCATGTGCGGCCTCCTAGGAAGCCTATAATTCCGGTTTGGGATTTGAATTTGGTTCTTTCCGCTCTTCAGGGCTCCTTTTGAGCCCTTGCATGATATTGCTTTGTCTTCCCTTACACAGAAGGTGGCCTTTTTTGGTAGCCATCACTTCAGTTCGGCGCGTCTCTGAGTTGGCGGCTCTGTCTATTCAAGCTCCGTATTTTGAAAGACATCAGGACAAGGTGGTTTTCCGTTTCAAGCCGGATTTCCTTCCTAGGGTGGTTTCTGCTTTTCACCTAAATCAGGATATTGTTCTGCCCTCTCTGTGTCCTAATCCCAACAACGATTAGGAGAGGGCCCTGCATTCCTTGGATGTGGTTCGTGCTGTGAAGTACTATTTGGTAGTAACTTCTTCTTTTCGCAAGACTGATGCCTTCTTTGTGGTTCCCTCCGGGCCCAAGAAAGGTTTGGCGCCCGCCAAGTCTTCCATCAGTAAATGGATTTGTCAGGCCATTGTTGGGGCCTATTCTGCTAAGGGGAGGAATCCCCCTTTTCGTGTTCCTGCTCATTCTACTCGTGCGGTTGGGGCTTCCTGGGCTTTCCAGCACCAGGCCTCTGTTGAGCAAGTTTGTAAGACTGCTACTTCGTCTTCTGCTCACACTTTTTCAAAGTTTTACAAGGTTGATGTTAGGGCCTCAGCAGATGCTGTTTTTGGCCGCAAAGTTCTGTAGGCTGCAGTGGTTTAAGTTGTGAGTCATGCCTTGTTTTGGATCCCCGCCCTTTATGGACACTGCTATTTGATGTCCCACAGGTTATGAATATCTTGAAGCGGGGTGTGTGACATACTTAGAATAATACCATTTTGTGAATACTCACCTTGTAAAATGGGTATTATAAGTATGTCACACACCCCGCTTCACCCCGCCCTTTTTGTATTCTGGATCCTTCATATTGTGAACTTTGTGTTGTTATGACTTATATTTGGCTCTTCCTGGTCCCTTTCCTTACTGCTTTCTTGATACTGGGTAATGAGTGGGAGGTCCCAGGTATTTGTGGACCGGGAGGGGCTTCTTTTTTCCTATCATCTCTGCAGTTCGCCCTCTGCAGGTCAGTATTACCCACAGGTTATGAATATCTTGAAGCGGGGTGTGTGACATACTTATAATACCCATTTTACAAGGTGAGTATTCACAAAATGGTATTTTGTATTCTTTTTCTGTCATGTCCGAAAATATCAATAAAAAGGAGATTAAACTAAAATAGGTGCATTGGTAGCTGTGGGTTTAACGCCCCCCTCTGGCGTATAGTGTTAAAGTGGACCAACACCGAGAGGTGATCGGCCCGGAAATCTATAAGATTCCCGGACCGATCACCTCCCACCCCGCGGGACATCCGAAATTGGGATGTCCCGCGGGGTGAAACCCCCCCAGACACCCCAAATCGCTTACCTGATCTTCGGCGGCGGCCGGCCGCCGGCGCCTCCCTCGCGCCCCTGTAGGCCGGCGGGGGCGCGCGCGCGCCGAAAGTGACGTTCCTGATCCCCGCCTGGACGTTGGCGGGGATTGGACCGTCCAGTCACGTGGGAGCGGGGACAGGTAAGATTTTGGGGCTTTCTGGGGGGTTTCACACATCGGGGTGCCCCACCGAAGTGGACCAAAACCCAGGATAGTCAAAATCCTGGGTGTTGGTCCACTTTAATAGGAGTTATATGTTTTTTTTTAAAGTACATTTTTATCACGTAGTGTTTGTCTCTTGGCCTAATAAAGTATGACTTTTATACATCAACATAGATTGGTTAGTGCAATTGTTAGTCTCTGGTGTGAATGCAGCTTTGTGTTTGGGGGTTTTTGGGCACCCCCCCCCCATTGGTTGTTTTAAAGGTAAGATGGCGTCACCCTACCCCCTTGTTCTGCATGTCGTTCAATCGATTTTTACAAAGAAAAGGGAGGTGGATATGCACAGCCAATGGTAATGAGGGTGCAAGCCCTGGGAGGGATATACCACTACTATTATGAGCTAATGGGACTCTGGAGCTGTCCCCTGAAAACCCAGATAAGTGGCCGCACACACTCAGATAATTAAAAAATAGTATTATTTATTGGTTAGATTGAGTAAAATTGCCTAGTGCAAGGTAAATACATATATTACAAGACAAAACCTACATAGATAACAATTGATAAAAAACATATAACAATGACTGGGATGGGGCAGGAGGAAAAATAGGGGCTAATCACAATGTAACATTAGCGAATAAATATTATATAAGACATGTTAAAAAATTAAATTAATTAATTAAAGGTGCCCAGAATGCAACATCAGAGGCGAAACGCTGGAAATAGAAGAGCCTAATAAATGTAAATTGCAATGTGCTCAAAAGTGCACAGGAGGCACTAAATTAATTAACATTATTGTCTGTTATATTGACTTATATAATATTTATTCGCTAATGTTACATTGTGATTAGCGCCTATTTTTCCTCCTGCCCCATTCCAGTCGTTTTTATATGTTTATCAGTTGTGATCTATGTACGTTTTGTCTTGTAATATATGTATTTACCTTGCACGAGGTAATTTTACTCAATCTAACCAATAAATAGTATTTATAATTAAAAAATAGTATCTGCGAGGAATAAAGGGTAAATATTAAATTGCATTTTATCGTTGATGCCCGGCATCGCCTTTTAAAGTGGACCAACACCCACGGGTGATCGGCCCGGGAATCTATAAGATTCCCGGGCCGATCACCCCCCACCCCGCGGGACATCCGAGATCGGGATGTCCCGCGGGGTGTAACCCCCCCAAAACCCCCGAAAAACCCTACCTGATCTTCGGCGGCGGCCGGCCGCCGCCGCCTCCCTCGCGCCCCTGCAGGCGTGCGTGCGCCCGCGCCGGCCGTCTGCGAATGGCCGGCGCGGGCGCGCGCGCGTCAAAAGGGACGCGCGGGAGGCGGCGGCGGCGGCAGCCGCTTAGACGTCCTGGAATAGAGCTTGTACGTTGGCGCTGGGAGCGCGGAGAGGTGAGTTTTTCGGGGGGTTGGGGGGGGGTTTCACACAGCGGGGCACCCCGATCGGGGGTGCCCCATCGAAGTGGACCAAGACCCAGGATAGTCAAAATCCTGGGTGTTGGTCCACTTTAAGCTTCTCTGTTCTTAACAAATATCTGCCATTACAAGGTTAGCAGGAAAAGGAAGTCCATAGATGGGCATAGGGTTCTGACACTCAGGAAAGGCAGTTTAAGTTTCAAAGCCCCCCCCCCCCGCTGCTCCCCTGCTGCTGATTCTTACACCTCCAGCCTGGGGAGACTCCAGTGGGTCTGCAGCTAGCTGGACCCCTGGCTGTGAATTTGTCACATCGAAAGTTGGGGCCGCAGAAAAGCGGCACCAACACAAATCGGACCATAGCGGCGCCCCCATGTGTCCCAGCACCAAGCCAGGTACAGAATCAGAACCGGCTCACAAAACCGCACATGGAGGTAGGTTACTGCGGGCTCGGCAATGAAGGAAAACCAGGAAAATGGAGAGCTAAAGTTCTGACCCACTTGGGGACCCCATTTCTGGACTCATCGGATGCACGGCATCCAGTCCAATCGTTTGATCCCGTATCCAAAGCCATAAGCCGCCCCTGCCCAAAGTTATAACCACTAAAGGGTTTTAGGGGCTAAAGCACGCTCCAGAACAGTGGGAGGTGACAACCCGTCCCACAGAAGGGAGGGGGTGGAGGGGAGGGCCCTGCTTAAAAGTAGGCCAAGGGGATGAGAACGGGGTCACTTCTCTGGAGGGGTCTCGCTGCAGCGTGCTGGAGGTGTCCAAATCATCTGTAAGCTCTTCGCTTACCTCTTGTGGGAGCTCCCCATAACTACTACTCTGCAAACTGCATATTAAGGTAACTGACCATTGTTTCTCTGTGTAACTCACTGTATCCTGTAACCTTCTCAGAACAGCATTTGTATAATTTCATATTCCATCATAGCCAAATGCTTGTTATCACTGCCTAGTGTGCGCTCATTGCATTAAACCTTACATTTTAACTTGAGTGATCTGTTTGCCTTAAGCCAAGTATCTGTGTGTCCGCAGGCTTCGGGCCTGGTATTCCTGATAGGAGGACTCGGACAAGGGTTTTTGGGAACGCGGTCTGTGTGTCCGGAGGTCCCTGGTTGATAGTGGGATCACGTGACCCGCGGTTCCCTGACAGTATCTGAGTGTGTGCAGCCACTTATCTGGGTTTTCTAGGGGAAAGCTTCAGAGTCCCAATCGATTATTACAAGCTGGAAACCATGCTGATCAATATAGTGATGGCTGCCTCTCTTGGGATGGGATCAGCATACAGTGATCTGTATCCTCCATAACTCCGATCATCTCATTTCAGGCGGCGGGAGGGATCGCAGCGGGCTGCGGCGTGTGGGAGACGCTCCTGAAGGAGTGCAAGGAAGAGGCGTGCATCCCAGAATGCATTGCTTCTGCCGCCAAGCCTGCCGGGACAATCAGGTAACCACACACGTGTTCTAATCCGATCTGTCCAATCACCATGCGATACTCACCTAACCCGTCATTGCAGCTACGCCTACAGAGAGGGGGGCGGCCTGTACCTGGAGTGTCAGTTTGTCTTCGACCTGGAGGTGCCCGAATCCTTCCAGCCCCGAGTGGGTGACGGGGAGGTGGAAGAGTTCTACCTCTGGCCCCTGGATAAGGTAGGTGGGCACTGGGGGTCATATGACCGCTTCTATGTACAGCGCTGTGGTATATGTCGGCGCTATATAATGTATAATAACAGTGTGTGAGTGTGAGCTCTGAGGGACAGGAGGTCATGTGACTGCTTCTATGTACAGCGCTGTGGTCTATGTCAGCGCTATATAATGTATAATAACAGTGTGTGAGTGTGGAGGAGACATTAGAGTGTGAGCTCTGAGGGACAGGAGGTCATGTGACTGCTTCTATGTACAGCGCTGTGGTCTATGTCAGCGCTATATAATGTATAATAACAGTGTGTGAGTGTGGAGGAGACATTAGAGTGTGAGCTCTGAGGGACAGGAGGTCATGTGACTGCTTCTATGTACAGCGCTGCGGTATATGTCAGCGCTATATAATGTATAATAACAGTGTGTGAGTGTGGGGGGGAGACATTAGAGTGTGAGCTCTGAGGGACAGGAGGTCATGTGACTGCTTCTATGTACAGCGCTGCGGTATATGTCAGCGCTATATAATGTATAATAACAGTGTGTGAGTGTGGGGGAGACATTAGAGTGTGAGCTCTGAGGGACAGGCGGTCATGTGACTGCTTCTATGTACAGCGCTGTGTTATATGTCAGCGCTATATAATGTATAATAACAGTGTGTGAGTGTGAGCTCGGAGGGACAGGAGGTCATGTGACTGCTTCTATGTACAGTGCTGTGGTATATGTCAGCACTATATAATCTCCTCATTGGCTGCAGGTGAGGGAGGCCATAGCTACAGACGACTTCAAACCCAACTGTGCTCTGGTGGTTCTGGACTTCCTCCTGAGGAACGGACACATAACACCTGACTCAGGTAAGCTAGGAGTTGGGTGCTGCATCCTTATGCGGTGCTATGAATAAACTATAATTAAAGACAAACCTTTTTTTCCTATTGCATGGCACGGCCTGCTTCCTGAAGTCATTACATCTGGGTTATTCCACCACAAGGTGGCGCAGTGCACTGCAGAATAGTTGTGGCTCCTCCTGGTACCATATAAAAACATCTCCATAGACTTATCCAGTGTTTCCTCTGCAGTGATTCTGCGAAGATAGAAGATGGCTCTCTATATTGCGCAGGTGAGCGGGGCAACCAAGCCTGCGGCCCTGCATGGCTATTTCCCTCGTTTCCGGACCCTCACTGCCTCCCAGCCTCAGCTGACAGATCGGGTGAAGGTAGAAGAGCACTAGGGTCAGGTGCTCCGGGAGCGCAGCTCCAAGCCGCAGACCCTGTACTACAAAGGGGAGCCGGCCATAGGCTTTATAGTGAGCCTACTAGGGATGCGGAGTTCCTGTCCTAGCTTCTGAGGGGGTGAGTGTTTTTGGGGACTATGTGACTTGTTTCTGGTGTTTGGGGTCCCCCCCCCCATCCCTGGCCTTGGCTCTCGCCGCTGCCTGCTCGCTCTCCTCCCCCCCTCCTCCGACGTGAGTTGGGGGGGGCGGGTATAAGCGGCGAGTGTTTTTAGCGGTTTTTAAACTGTTTTTCGCCGCCGCTTTGTACACCGCTATATCTGTGAGGCGTTTTTGCTGTTTTGTGATGACGCCGGCGCGGTCACGTGAGCGCCGTTTTTCGCGCTCTTCGGGGGGGGGGCGGAGGATGGCGCGCATCGTCCTCCCGCGGCCCGCCCCTCAAGGTTCCTCTGCCGGCGCCATTTTGATTCTGCTGCGCATCTGGGGCCCTCCTTCCTCCCTGAGCTGCGGCGGTGATCTCTGCCTGTGTCGCTTCCTCCTGTGGTCTGGCGGCTTGGTGATTTTGGCCTGCTTGGTCCATGAGTCCACTTTGGGGGTTTTGTTTCCTTGGGGCATGTGCTGCGGGATGCTTATGTGTTTTACTTCTTCTCTCCCGAGTTCTGCGCCCCCTTCAGCATCGCCTACTCCCCGCGCCTGCATTTAGCCCCCAGTGAGGGGGATACTAGCAGGGGGTCACAGTCTGATCTGGCACTTCGTGTGGCCAGCATTGAAAGGCAGCTTGCCAGGCCTCTTCCACGTAAGGCCTCTGGCAAGAAGCAGCACCTGGCTCCCACGCCCTCCCTCTTTACTGAGGCGTATGAGGAAATTGATGCTTTTGGTGACCGTTACTCCCTAGAGGAGGGGGAGCTTTTCCCGGGCTCTGACTCCTCTGGGGACCAGCAGGTGGGCTGCGACAGTGACCCTGGGTCTGCGTCTGGGGAGGACTCATGGTTCCCTGAGGACACTGCTAATCTATTGTGTCACATTTTTGAAATCTTGCACATTGTCCCCCCTGAGGTGGCTAAGAGGAAGCGGGGTGAGCTCTTTCATCCTGATAAACAGCGTCTGGAGTTCCCTGAGCAGAGTTATTTCACTAATATGGTGCTCAAGGAGTGGGAACGTCCTAATAGAATGGTCGCTGTGCCCAAAGGGTTGGATAAGAGGTATCCTTTTCTGCTGACCTGGTCAAGCGATGGTCCTGTCCCCCTGAGGTGGACGCTCTCGTTCTAGGGCTGTCCAACACCTCGGTCATGACTTCCCCTGACACTACTACACTGCGGCACAGCGAGGACCGGCGTATGGATCAGCTGGCCTGCCATGCTTTTACGTGTGGGGGCTGGGCTGCGTCCGGTCTGTGCTGCTGCCATTACAGCTATTGCTCTTAAGAAACAGCTCAAGCGTCTCCTTGATGGCGCTACGGCTGGTAGGAGGAGTATAGGGCCCTCTTGCTTTGCTCTGATTTTGTTGCCTTTGTCCTTACTGCCATGGATGATGTGGTACGGCTGAGTGTTAGGGCCTCTGCCCTTTTGGTGGCTATGCGCCACTCTGGTTGCGCCAGTGGGCAGCTAACGCTGCTGCTAAGAAGGCTCTCACTGGGCTCCCCTTTGCGGGTCTGTGGCTCTTTGAGTGTCTGGATGTTCTAGCCAAGGGTGGTAGGTTACCTCGGCATAAGAGGCAGCCCCGGCCCTTTCGGGGGCCCTCCGCTTCCCTCCCCTCCTTTCATGCTCCCAGAGGAGGTCCTGGCTCCCTCTTCTTGGGTAGCCGCAGAGATTCTTGGGGTTGTGGCAGATCCCGTGGTCGTCCCACTCTCTCCTGGGGTACCAAGCCCAAACCTCCTCCCAAGCCCTCTCAGGCATGAGTAGGTGCCGTCACCCATCCGGGTGAGGGGACGGCTTCGGCTCTTTGTTCACGTCTGCAGGCTCCGTGTCTCAGACTGGTGGATTCAGGAGGTGGTGTCCTCCGGTTACAAGATAGAGTTTGCAGCCTGGCCGCCCCCAAGATTCATCAAATCCCGGATGTCTCACAACCCTCTGTCAGCTCAGGGTTTGCGTCTTGCGGTCATTTGCCTGGTGCCTTCCCTGGAACGGGGTCAGGGGTTCTACTCCAATCTTTTCACGGTTCCCAAAAAGTACGGGTCTTTGATGCCCATCCTGGACTTGAAGGGTCTCAACAAGTTTGTCAGGTTCAAGCACTTTCGCATGGAGACGCTACGCTCGGCTGTCAGTACCCTTCGGCCGGGCGACTTCATAACCTCCGTGGACATCAAGGATTCCTACCTTCACGTGCCAATTATTCCAGGTCACCAGAGATTCCTGAGATTCACTCTAGAGGATCAGCATAACCAGTTTGTGGCCTTACTGTTTGGTATCACCTCGGCGCCTCGGGTGTTCACCAAGGTGATGGCTCTTTTGCGGAACCAGGGCATTCGCATCCTCCTTTACCTGGACGACATTCTGATTGCGGCTTGGTCTCTTCGTCAGGCCGAGAAGACACTCAGGTGGTCACCTCCACTCTCGAGTCCTTCGGCTGGGTGATCAACTTTCCCAAGTCCTCACTGTCTTAGTCTTGGGTGAGGTCCTTTATGGGCATGACTCTGGATACCTCTCAGGTCAAGGTATTCCTGCCTCAGCAGAAGGTGGAGGGCCTTCAGAAGCAGGTACGAGCTCTGCTCGTGTCCCCATCCCTCCATCCGGCAGGGGATGCAGTTAGTGGGCCTGATGGTGTCCTGCTTTGAGGCGGTTCCCTTTGCTCAGTTTCACATGAGACCTCTTCAGTTGCATCTCTTGTCAGTTTGGGATCGGGAACCTGTGTCCCTGGATCAGGAATTTGCTCTGTCCCCCCTGGCCAGACAGTCCCTCTCGTGGTGGCTGGACTCAAGGAACCTTCTAGTGGGCAGGATCTTTCTGCCCCAGTGCTGGGAGACTGTCACCACAGATGCCAGTCTGACCAGTTGGGGCGCTTTTGGAAGTCTCTGCAGTTCCAGGGTCAGTGGGGCCCCCAGGAGGCCCATGCTCCCATCAATGTCCTGGAACTGAGGGTGATCAGGTTGGTTCTTTCTCAGCTGACCACACACCTTCGGGGGTCGGGCTGTTCAGATCCGCTTGGACAACCAGATGGCAGTTGCCTACATCAATCATCAGGGAGGGACTCGGAGCAAGCGAGCCCTCAAGGAAGTGTCCCTGGTACTGTCTTGGGCAGAAGTGAATGTCCCCTGCATCTCGGCGGTCTACATTCCGGGGGTGGAGAACCAGGAGGCAGACTCCCTGAGCAGGGGGATGTCTCGGCTGGGGGAATGGTCCTTCAGCAACAAGGTATTTCACTCCTTGTGTCTCCACTGGGGTCAGCCGGATGTGGACCTGTTTGCGTCCCGCCACAATCACAAGCTTCCCAGATTTGTCTCCCTGCAGGATCCTCTGGCCCTCGCCACGGATGCGCTAGCAATGCCTTGGGTGGAGTTTCGGCTCCTCTATGTGTTCCCTCCTTTTCCTCTGCTGGGCAGGGTGCTGCGCAAGATAGCCCAGGAGGGGGTACCAGCCATCCTGGTGGCCATGGAGGGTGTGGTTCGCAGACGTCGTGCAGTTGACAGTAGATTGGTACGTCTTGCCCAAGGATCCAGATCTGCTTACTCAGGGACAGCTGCGCCATCCCAATTTACAAACGCTGGCTTTAACGGCTTGGCTGCTGCAACCTCCATCTTGATGGATAAGGGGTTGCCAGCCTCTGTTGTTGATACTATGATTCGGGCTAGGAAGAAGTCCTCGTCCTTTATCTACTACAGGGTCTGGCATGCTTACATTGCCTCAGCAACATGAGGAGAAGTGGGGCCTCCCACTTCCGACGCGCGTTTCGCCCCGCCCACCGGGGCTTCACCACCCTGTTTTG
The DNA here is from genome assembly GCA_027917425.1 of Gastrophryne carolinensis. Classification (NCBI taxonomy): domain Eukaryota; kingdom Metazoa; phylum Chordata; class Amphibia; order Anura; family Microhylidae; genus Gastrophryne; species Gastrophryne carolinensis. The sequence continues at coordinate 12,799,332 of CM051236.1, read as the reverse complement.
CCTTTGTGTCCTAACCCTGCTAATTCCAAGGAACGGACCCTTCATTCTTTGGATGTTGTCAGGGCTCTGAAGTTTTATTTGGTTGCTACTGAGTCTTTCAGGAAACCTGACACTCTTTTTGTTCTTCCTGCTGGACCTAGGAAGGGTTTGCCTCTGGCTAAATTCACTATCAGCAAGTGGATCCGTCAGGCGGTGGAGCAGCCTATTCTGCCAGGGGGAAGGTTCCTCCTTTTAGGGTTACTGCTCATTCCACTCGTGCTATTGGTGCTTTTTGGGCTTTTCAGCACCAGGCTTCTGTTGAACAAGTTTGTAAGGCTGCAACTTGGTCTTCTGTTCATACTTTTTCTAAGTTTTACAAGGTTGATGTTAAGGCCTCAGCTGATGGTGCTTTTGCCCGCTAGGTACTTCAGGCGTTAGTGGTTTGAACTGCCTGCTGTTACCTTTTGGGGATCCCACCCTACCTTACGGATACTGCTATTGGATGTCCCATATGTAAGGACTTCTGGAAGCAGGCCGTGCCATGCAATAGGAAAAAGACAATACTGTGAGTACTCACCTGTAGAATTGCTTTTACTATGCATGGCACGGCCTTCTTCACCCCACCCTTGTTATCGTTATTCTTGGTTGCCTCTTTATGGTGATTGTTATAAGTTAGTTGGGGTTGTTACTCTTTTTTACCTTTATTATCTCCCGGTTTCTTGTATAACTGCTTGTCAATGCTGGAGAGGTCTGTTGGTGATCCGGTTTTTATAGGGTGCCGGGAGGTGCCACAACTCTTCTGCAGTACACTGCGCTACCTTGTGGCAGAATGTCCCATACGTAAGGACTTCTTGAAGCAGGCCGTGCCATGCATAGTTTTTTTTTTTTTTCCTTTATACCGTTCCTCGGTGTGTGTTGCTGGGGATAAGAAAGGCATCACATGAGCCCAACCAGTCCCAACCCTTTCACTCCCAGAAAAGAACGGGGTCCTGCCAGCCGTAATAATTGCCACCAGCTCTGTGGTAGATCAGCCCGGTCCATTAGTGGAGCTTTCAAATCCAGAAGCCAGCCTGCTGTAGCATGCAATATGACTGAAAGTATGTAAGATAGATTTGATGGTTTGAAAAGGATCAAGGCAAAAAAAAGCAGCTCCAAAAATACCATTTTGTGAGTACACACCTGAAAAATGGATATTGTTGGTGTGCCACACACCCCGCTTCACCTTTAATTCTTCACGATTGGGTTACTCACCGCCAGGTGACGCTGTTGCAGAGAGGAAGTCTTGTAACGAGCCCCCTTCCGGCCTATATATACCTGGTACCTCCCATTTATCACCAGTGTATTAAAAAGCAGAAAGACAAGGTACCAGTAATTTAACGGTAACCTCAAAATAAATAAAAGCTTCATCATATAAAGGATTCGGAATACCGAAAAGGGTGGGAGTGAAGCGGGGTGTGTGGCACACCAACAATATCTTCCGGGCACTGATCAGAGTCTTAACGACTGAGTCAGAAAGACCCTCCTCCTTCAAGATGGAGGTTTCAGCAGCCAGGCCGTCAAACCCAGCGCTGGTAAATTGGGGTAACACAACCGACCCTGAGTGAGCAAATCGGGCCGAAGAGGCAGAGCGAACTGGTCCACTGCCAGCCGAACGATGTCTGCGAACCACACTCGCCTTGGCCACCTTGGGGCCACGAGAACGGTGGACACCCTTTCCAGAGCCAACTTCCGAACCACCCTGCCAAGCATGGGTATCGGAGGAAACAGGTATAGAAATCCCAGATCCCCCCAGCTCAGGGACATGGCGTCCACTGCCAGAGGATCCCGGGAGAGCGACACGAAGTTCGGGAGCCTGTGATTGTGACGAGAGGCAAACAGGTCCACCTCCGGTGTCCCCCATCTGAGACACAGTGAGCGAAACACCCGAGGATGGAGAGCCCATTCTCCCAGACGGGGAGAGCCCCTGCTCAACCGGTCCGCTTCCTGGTTCTCCACTCCTGGAATGTATACCGCCGAAAGACAAGGAACATGGGCCTCTGCCCAGGTCAGGATCAGGGACACCTCTCAGAGTACTCAGACTGCGAGTCCCTCCCTGATGATTGATGTAAGCAACCGCTCGATTGTCTGAATGCATCTGGACCGGAAGGCCCAGAACGTGATGAGTCAGGAGAGCAAGCACCCGACGGACGGCTCTCAGTTCCAGAACATTGATGGGTAAGTGGGCCTCTTGAGGTCCCCATTGCCCCTGGAACCGAAGCTCCTTCCAGAATCCGCCCCATCCCGAAAGACTGGCGTCCGTGGTGACAATTTCCCAAAGAGGGGTCAGGAACGACCTGCCCCTCACGAGATTGGCCGAGACCAACCACCACTGGAGGGACTGCCGGACCCGGGAGGACAACTGGAAGGGCTGATCCAGCGACCGAGGCTGCCGGTCCCAGGACGCTAACAGAAATAGCTGAAGCGTCCTCGTGTGAAATTGAGCAAAAGGAACTGCCTCGAAAGAGGCAACCCTACCAGCCTCATCCCCAGACGGATGGACGGCCGAGGATTGGAAAGTAGGACCTGAGCCAACTCCTGAATCAGATGAATTTTGGACTGGGGGAGAAACACTCTGTGTTGAAGAGAGTCCAACTGCATCCCCAGAAAGGACACCACCCTGGCTGGAGCGAGGGAGGACTTGGGAAAGTTGATCACCCAACCAAAGCTTTCCAGCGTGGAGACCACCATCCTGGTGTCTGTCTCCGATTGATTGAGTGACGGAGCCATGATGAGAAGGTCGTCCAAATAAGGTATGACCTGATCTGAAAATGGCCATCACCCCTGCCAGCACCTTGGTAAACACTCTTGGAGCCGAGGTAAGGCCAAACGGAAGTGCCACGAATTAAAAATGCTGATCTTTCATCACGAATCTGCGAAAAGATTGGAGTAGAAACCGAGGCCCATCTCTAAACGCGGTACCGGCCGGATGACTGCCATCTCTAACAGATTCTTTACCGATGCCAGGAGCCCCTGTGCGGCCAAAGGATCGATAGGCACCCGAGACCGAAAGAACCGTGAAGGAGGGCGAGACTCGAATTCCAGCTTGTAACCGGACGACACTACCTCCCGGATCCATCTGTCCGGAATCTCCTGGTCCCAAACCTGGGAGAAGTGTCGTAATCGTCCCCCCACCCGCACAGGTGAGGGCAGCCCCTCATTGCTGAGCGGGCTTACCGGCAGGCTTGGGCTTGGTGCCCCAGGACTGTGCGGGGCGGCCACGGCCCTTCCCCCGAGTCCAGCCTGCACCTCTGGTAGCAGGAAAGGAAGCCCCCCTACCCGCTCTGAATCCCCGAAAGGAAGGCCTACCAGAACTTGCCCCCCCCTAAAGGGACGACGAGGCCTCTTACGTTGCGGCATTTTACCACCTTTTGCAACTGAATCAATTTTATCACCAAACAGTCGCAATCCCAAAAAGGGGAGAGCTGTGAGCACCTTTTTAGAAGCTGCGTCCGCCGACCACTGGCGCAGCCATACTGCCCGACGAATAGCCACCAGCATTGCCGCTGTCTTGCTACTCATAGCCAGCGCATCGTCCTGAGCAGACAGAACATAGGAAACAAAAAACACTGCCTGAGAGCAGTACACTCCTTGCAAGTGGGATCAAGATCCACACACAGACCCTGAATTACAGATCTAACCGCCAATAGAAGAAGCGCCGAAGCACACACCGGGCGCATCGTTGACCCGGCATAACTAAAACCATGGCGACCGTACTGGTCAATCCGACGATCCTCACCATCCTTAAGGGCAGTAGTCTCAGCAGACTGCACCACAGCCGTGCTGGAGAGCCCTAGCACAGGGGTATCGACGTCAGGAGGAACCGACCAAAGCTTCACCAATTCTGGCGGAAAGGGATAACGTTTTTCCCAACTGGAAGGAATTCCAGTTAACCGCGTGGGATGTTCCCATTCTTTAAGCACAACCCTCTCAAAGTGGTGTTGTCTGGGAAAAACCAAACGCGGCTGAGGCACATTAAACAACTGACCCTTAGGCAGGGTGACGGCCTCAGGTGGATCTAAATTCAAAATTTCAAACATTTGAGCCAGAATGGAGGGGGTGTCAAGGGAAACCCCCGCAGACAAATCGCCAATAGCATCAACCTCAAGCTGATCTGCAGGCTAATCTGACTCCACCAGAAATTCTCCCTCCTCGTCCAGGGAGCAATCGGACCAATCTACAGGCTCACATACTTCATCCTGTGAAGCCAGAGGTACAGGAGAAAGGTGCTTCCGCTTCGCAGTGGCCTTTAACCCTGCTTTAACGGAAATTATCTTCTCGAGGTTGGCCAACCGTGCCGCCACCTCGGATTGCGAATCCCCACCTTTGACAATGTCACGCGGGGTCCGGAACAGGGAGGGAGGGGTAGGGGATGATGGAAGTTGCGAAGAGCCAGCAGCCGGAGCAACGGACTGACGTGCAATATTCTGCCTTGCACAAGGAATGCATACAAAAACATCATCACCTGGGAGCGGAGTCTCCACAGCCTCCACACACCCTTGATGGCCCAGAAGAACCATTTCCGGTATTATCGGAAGCCTCCATATGGTGATTTATGGTATTCACAAAAATGTTGGGTTTAAGGCATAAGCCACCCGGGATGCCCCTTTATGTTAATGTCCCAGGAGGGAGGATTTAATTTATAATAAAGGTCCCCTTAAAATAATAGTATATATTATTATTATTTTTTTTTTTTAATATATATACAAGTATATATATATATATATATATAAATATGTCCCAATTTGGAGGAAAGGGAGGACTAGCCAGGCAAAATAGAACCGGGAGGCCACTATATTGAGGGAATCCCAGGATCTGTGGGGAAGAAACAAACCAACAGTAAGACCCCCAGAAATGGCAACATGCAATATGACATACATACGTAGCACCAGAGTGCTTTGAAGAGGCAAAGAAAACTGGCCTCTGATGTTCCTCCTCTTTACTTTTTTTTTTTTTTTTTTTTTTAAATAAAAGTATTTCTCCATTAAATATATATATAACCTCTTTCTTTTTTTTTTTTTTCAAATAAAACAGTCAGAGACCATAAAAAATAGACTGCCTCACGCCAGGTGAGGCCGCTTACCTGTCCAAGAAAAGCTTACAACGGCCCAGCACCCGACCATAGAAGTGATGAGGGACAGGCAGGAAATGTCAGCGAAGGCGCAGTGGCAGCGGTGGGAGCCGAAGCAGCAGAGCTCGCACAAACGGAAGAGGCGGCGGAGCGGGCAGCAGTAGCAGCAGCAGTAGCAGCAGCAGCCATATGCGGCCCCGAGCCCCGCACGCCGCCTCCTGATGAACAGGAAGGAAGTGCGGCTGGGGCCGGCAAATGACGTGCCGCCGGACCACGCCCCCACCCCTGACGTCATCCGGGCCCCGCCCCCCGCCAAATATGAACAGTGCGGCCCGCTGAACGGCGGTGCAAAGCAATCAGAGGGCTAACCAGCCCTCAGTAAAAAGGAGAAGGGGGGAGGGGAACCGGAGATACTAGGCAGCCTGTGCTGCCCCCAAATAAAAACACACGGCCCGCCAAGCGGCGGACGATTAAAAACAAAGGAGACAAGGGGAGGGGGAGCTGAATAAGTGAGAAGGGCGCAGGCAGCAAGCCTGACACCGTACAGCCCGCCCTAAAGCTGACCCAAAGCTCTGGCCCTACAGGCCAGCAGCAGCAGCCCACATAACAGAGACTGCCATATAAGGAGGAATCTAAGTCAGGCCACACGCACACTCGCTTGTGGTGCAGCCTGACAACACTGAAATAAGCAAACACATGAACATACAGTAAAACATACACACAATACACATCCCTCTACCCCCCCCCCCCCCCCCCCCATAGTGAAGGGAGAAGGGACCGAAACGGGAGAGCAAGGGGACCCTCGGGACAGGGGCATCCCACCTCCGGATCACCATGCCGGATAGCTGCATTGCCCCCAAAACAGGGGGTCGAGCGGAGGAGATAAGCTCCTAGGCACCTATAGTGCCATCTACCAATTGCCCAGTGAGCAGCCTGGGCTGGGAGGCTTCCATTTGACCACAAAGGTAACAAACAATCAAAACCGGGCAGAAATAGACCAAAAAGGGGGTGCCGGGGTAAAAACCCCGGCTACCTGCAAGACTTCAATCTTCTGTCTTGTCGTCATGCAGAGAGAAAAACACTGGTGATAAATGGGAGGTACCAGGTATATATAGACCGGAAGGGGGCTCGTTACAAGACTTCCTCTCTGCAACAGCGTCACCTGGCGGTGAGTAACCCAATCGTGAAGAATTAAAGGTGAAGCGGGGTGTGTGGCACACCAAGAATATATAAAATAAGTATAGTTTAATTGCGATAAGCGCACACTTGGGCAATATACAAGAAATAAATGGTTCATATACAGGTCTGAGAGGAGAATACAGGTTAAAGGTAAGTAATGACAAACAGAAAAGCAGAGATCTCCCTGCTTGGGATACAGCTTACAATCTCCGGAAGCTATTTTGGGCATTACTTTGGATTGGAAAGTCGTACAACCCTGGTTCTGGTGTTAGAAAACTATTGATGACTCGCATCTGGTGAGTCCAAGAACAGGGGCTTAGGATGGATCAGAAGATCTCCATTTTCCCAGGTTCTGAGCTTGACGATGTGATGGATGAAGGTCATAAATGATAAATTAAACATATGATGGTGATCATTCCCTCCCTCCATTTGTTCCACTCCAATTATAATAAATAATTCTTATCTTCCTCTCTGCATTGTACACCAAGTGCTAATAAAGGTGAAATAAACCCTGAGGCAGCCACTTCACTCTGCTCTCTCTTTTGCTTGACAATAATGCTTAGGATTATAAAAAATAATAGAATATGCTGCTACTAATGTATTACTGTGATAAAGATGGCATCGGGAAGCTGGACAACACCTTTGAGTGTCCTGCCTTTAGGCGTAGCTAACATTCCACTGTGCTCGTTCGGTAGAACAGACCAATTACTGAGCTAGATATAGTTTTTTTCTTATATGATGCCTCCTGTAGATGACGTGTTTAAGTTTTCTATTTTACTATAAATAAAAAAAGTCAAAAGGGAAGAGCGTCAGATGCATCTCAGTGGGATAGTCGAACGCATTCCAATGACTGGGAGAGGGGGGACATGATTGAGACCTTGAAGGATTGAATAAGGTTCAGGAGGGAAGAAGAAACTTAATGATAGAACAAGGGGACCCAACCTGAAGCTGGTCGGAGGGAAGATCAGGAGCAATGTTAGAAAATCTTATTTCACAGAAAGAGTAGTAGATGCTTGGAACAAACTTCCAGCAGAGGTAGTTGAAAAATCAACAGTCACTGAATTTAAACATGCCTGGGATAAGCACACATCTATCCTAAGATAAAGAGAACATACAGAATACACATAAGGGCAGACTAGATGGACCGTATGGTCTCCTTCTGCCGTCAACCTTCTATGTTTCTATGACTGTGTCCTTCCGTATTATCTCCTAGGCTGATTTGAAAGACTGAACGATACCCAGGACCCCCGTTAAACGGGCATGAAGGAGGGGGTCCGCCTGACGGATAGCCGTCCTTGATAATACCATCATAAAATAACTATGGGTGGGTGCGTTTTTGCCCCCATCCACTGTTCTAATTCTGTATTTGGCCTGGGACTAGGGCAAATGATGGCCCAGTATTTTCTGGTACCTTATCACGAGACACTCCGGTTGGCAGCTACCTTTCAAGAGAGTGTGAAGAGAGTGAGCTCTTTGCATGGGGTAATTTATGGTGAGACTTCATTTCAGGCCAGGGGTGTGAGGGGAATCAGTGGGAGGCCTTTGCAATGGGGATAACTGGGGAGCAGTTTGTTTACTCATCTCCCTGGCAAGTCGATCCCCCCCCCCCCCCCAAAAAAATATAGGCTTCCTTTTCTTGCAAGGCTTTAGTTACAAGGGCTTTTTCAAGCTAAAGGGCCTGTCACGAATGACTTACCTTCAGTCCGTGCCCGTGGTGTTCTTAGGCGACTAGCCGGGGTTTCTCCTGCCCAGCAGCCGCTTCCGCCTCAGACACCAGCTCCGGTGGAGCATGCGGCGCCGGGCGTGCCATCCTCCACTGTCATTCAACAAGTGCTTGCACGCGAGTAAAGTCAGTTTACGTCCCCCTGTGGTGCTGCGCCCAGGGCGTCTGCTGGAGGCTGTTTAGAAGAGCCAATCCTAGGAGGTCCAGTTCTGGACGGTACGCCTGTAAAGTTCAGATGGGGCAATCAGCCCAGAGCTCTCTAAGTGCACCAATCAACCCACAGATCCGAAGTGCACCAATCACAGTCACTGCCCCCCTGTCCAATCCAGTCGGGTTCAGTCCTATACAGGGATTACCACTTCAGGGCCTGTGATTTCCTGTACATATCGTTATTGACCATTTGCTTGAATCTCGCCCACGTCTCAGTCTCATCCCTTTGTACTGCGAAGCTCTCTGACCTCCTGGTGTGACCCCTGGCTTGACGTCCGACTTCACTTGATTTCTCCAGAGCACCCGAATTGCTTCCAGTACTTACCTGTTTCCAAAGCACCCGTTTCCAGTACTTACCTACTTCGCCCAGTCTGACTTTCGGTTTATCTGTCTTCACTCCCCGTGAACCTACAATCTTTGAGCCATCAAACCATGGGGGCAACAGTGTCCGGCGAGGCGTATATAGTGTCCCTGCAAATGGGGGCTTGTCTATAGGTGAAGCTGGCTGTGGAGATTGGGGGTTGCAGGCTCACAACGAAGACAGGTATTCTCAGGGTCTGACAGCTGCCTGTCAAGAGCGTGGGAAGAGAATGAGCTTTTTGCATGGGGTAATTTATGGATAAGAATGTCTGACTTCATTTCAGGCCGGGGGGGTGTGAGGGGAATCAGCGGGTGGCCTTTGAAGTGGGGATAACTGACGCAGTTTGTTTACTCATCTCCCTGGCAAGTCAACCCCCCCAAATATAGGTTTCCTCTTCCGGCAAGGCTTTTCTTACAAGGGCATTTGTTAGAAGGTGTCTTTTTTAAGCTAAAGGGCCCTGGGTCACTGCAAAACCAGCTCACAAGTTTCTCTTTTAAAACTTAACATTTAAAATCATACGTGTCCTGTGCAATAGTGTACATCCATGATGCCCCCAAACAACAAAGGTTACGCATTTCGGGGTTAAGTCACCCCTTAGTCCTACCACCCCAGGGCCCTGGGTGTCCGGGATAAAATACATTTGTCATCATTTTAGTCCCATTGTTTTTCCTATCTCGATATCTGCTTCATACAATATGGTTTGTATGTAATGAAGTCCTTTTACCGTTTTTCTGTCTTGCAGAGAAGTATTACACCAGATTTATAGAGAAGCTGCACGCTCCGCTCTGATGCGTCATCCGGGATGACTGGGACAGCTAAAACGCCTCCGACACTCCCTCTTTCTACTTTTATTATGCGAGTGAGAATCTCCTTCTGACCGCAGCTACACAATGGCACGGCTGCTCGGACAGGTGTGTGCACATGCTTTATATCGGAGCCTAAGGGGATACACCGGACCTTCACCATCATTCAACGAAAAGCCCAAACCTATAAAAAAAAAAACTATTTCCCCAGTATCTAAAATTAATATATTTTACATTTGCAGTCATTTACTTATTATTCTTTCCCCCGCTGGGCTGCAAATCTGTTCAGGACTCTAGGATACAGGCGCCGCCATCTTGCCACCAAAGCATCACATACTGAGGAGAGAAGTGAGAAGCGCAGGAGGCGGGGTTTTAGCTGTGATTTGCACAGATGGAGCAGAGCTGGGGTCATCAAAAGGACAGCAATCCCAGAATGCAGAGCGACACAGTCAGAAGACACCTCCTATTCCGTGTTCCACATTCCACCAACTTGGATGTTTAAAGGCTCATAAAATGCAGTAGGTGCAGGTAGGATGATTTTAATCTGAGCAATCTATGTGCAAGGGTGTGGGAAACATACAAGATAAACTCTTATTGAGGGTGAAGGTCCGGAATAATACCATTTTGTGAATACTCACCTGTAAAATGGGTATTATAAGTATGTCACACACCCCGCTTCAGATAGTCATTACACTTGGGTTATACCGACCTGTAGAGGGCGATCTTGCAGAGATGTCATGAAAAAAAAAAAAAAAAGAAGGAGCCCCTGCCGGTCCATTAATACCTGATACCTCCCACTCATTCCCCAGTATTAAGACAGCAGTAAGGAAAAAGGGACCAGGAAGAGCCAATATGACCAGTAACAGTAAGAAAGGTTCACCATATAAAGGATCCAGAATACCAAAGGGCGGGGTGTGTGACATACTTATAATACCCATTTTACAGGTGAGTATTCACAAAATGGTATTATTCTAAGTATGTCACACACCCCGCTTCAGAATAGTCATTACACTTGAGACATCCAATAGTGTCCATAAAGGGCGGAGATCCAAAACAAGGCACAAACTTAAACCACTGCAGCCTGCAGAACTTTGCGGCCAAAAACAGCATCCGCTGAGGCCCGAACATCAACCTTGGAAAAAGTGTGAACCGAAGACCAAGTAGCAGCCTTACAAACTTATTCAACAGAAGCCTGGTGCTGGAAAGCCCAGGACGCCCCAACAGCACAAGTAGAATGAGCAGTAAAACGAAAAGGGGGAACCTTCCCCTTGGCAGAATAGGCCCCAACAATGGCCTGGCGAATCCATTTACTAATGGAAGACTTGGCGGGTGCCAAACCTTTCCTAGGCCCAGAGAGCACCACGAAAAAGGCATCAGTCTTACGAAAAGAGGAAGTAGCCACCAAATAGTACTTCACACAGCGAACCACATCCAAAGAATGCAAAACCCTCTCCTTGTCATTGCTAGGCTTAGGACACAAGGAGGGTAGAACAATGTCCTGATTAAGATGAAAGGCAGAAACCACCTTAGGAAGGAAAATCGGGCTTGAAGCGGAAAACAACCTTGTCCTGATGCCTCTCAAATTAAGGAGCCTTAATGCACAAAGCCGGCAGCTTCGATACACGCCGAACGGAAGTGATAGCAACCAAAAATTCCATCTTCTGAGTAAGCGTAGAAAGAGCAATATCCTGCAAAGGCTCAAAAGGAGGAGCCTGAAAAGCAGAAAGAACCAAATTCAAATCCCAAACTCCCGATCTCCCACCACAAACCTGAGAAATTTCTGATGTGCCGGGAAGATCGGAACGTGCAGGTAAGCATCCTTGATGTCTATGGACGTCATGAAGTCCTCCTGGCAAAGCGAATTTATGGCTGAACGCAGAGTTTCCATGCGGAACTTCCTGGGACGGATAAACCTGTTGAGGAACTTCAGATCCAGGATGGGCCGAACGGAGCCATCCTTTTTGGGCACCATGAACATATTGGAATAGAATCCCAGGCCCCGGTCCGAGGGAGGCACCGGGCAAATGACAGCCATGTCCAGGAGATCTTTTACCGGAGCCCTTGCGCTACCGGAGGATCCAAGGGCACCCGAGACCTGAAGAATCTGGGAGGAGGCCGGATCTCAAACTCCAGCTTGTAACCGCAAGACACCACTTCCCGGATCCATCTGTCCGAGACCTCCTGGTCCCAGACCTGGGAGAAGTGACGCAGCCGTCCCCCCACCCGCAAGGGTGAGGGCGCCCCCTCATTGCTGAGCCGGCTTGGCAGCGGCTTTGGGCTTAGAGCCCCAGCTGTGACCTGGACGGGCACGTCCTCTGCCCCTGTTCCAGGAATCATCTCTGGAGGAGAAGACAGCCAATCCCCTGCCAGCTCTGGCTCCACGAAAGGAAGGAGCAAAGGAAGCCGCCCTCCGAAAGGGACGACGTTGCTTCTTACACTGAGGTAACTTACCCCCTTTTGCGACCGAATCCAATTTATTTTCAAAGAGCCGCAACCCCAAAAAGGGAAGAGCCGTAAGAGACTTTTTGGACACAAAAATCAGCCGCCCACTGGCGTAACCAAACCGACCGCCGAATAGCCACAAGCAAGGCCGAAGTTCTACTACACATCACCATGGTGTCATCCAGGGCGGCTAGCACAAATGACAAAACAACTCGCACCGCTTAAGGGCGGTGAACTCATCACTAGCCGGGTCAAGCCTGGAAGTAGACAACAGGTCCCTAACAACCGACCTGGAAGCCACTACTAAAGCGCCGAAGCACAAACAGGCCGCAAGGCCCACCCAACACTGGCAAAACCATGACAAGCCATCTGGTCAATGCGTTTATCCTCACCATCCTTGAGAGTAGAACAGTCAGAGAATGCAAAAAAGAGGTGCTAGACAACCCCAAAACGGGCGTCCACCTTGGGAGGGGACGACCATCGCTTCACCGCCTCCACCGGAAAGGGATATTTCTTATCGCAACCCGGAGGAACACCTGGGAGCCGAGTAGGCCTCTCCCATTCCTTAAGAATAATGCCATCGAAATGCTTTTGATTAGGAAATTTCAAGTGCGGCTTAGCCTCCTCAAAGAACTCCCCCTTCTGTGGAAGGGCCACTTCAGGAGGAGAAATTGCCAGAAAACTCAAACAAATGAGCCAGGACCTTAGGGGTATCCCAAGAATCCCCCTGACCCCGCTTGGCATCAGCGCCAACAAACTGCTGATCGCCAGAACCATCCGACTCCTCAAATAGCTCCCCTTCCTCTAGCGGGGGGTAATCAGACCAGTCCATTGAATCAAACTCCTCAAAATCAGAAGCCTGCGTGGCTGGAGACAAGTGCTTTCCCTTAGCCGGGAACTTTCTGGCAACAGCGCTAGAAAATAATTTTTCAAGATTGGCCAATCTGGCACACACCTCAGATTGCGACTCCCCACCCATGACAGCGTCACATGGGGTACGGATAATGCGGGGAGGGGTAGGTGAAGAAACCGGCGGCGCAGAACCAGACGCATGGGATCCGGACTGCCGCATAATAGTCTGCTGCGCACATGGTATGCAAAGAAATACATCATCCCCAGTAAGGGATACCCCACACCCCAAACACTGCCGGGGTTGCCCCAAGGTGAGCCCGAGCCCGGTATTCTGGGAAGCCTCCATATGGTGATTTTAATCGGTAGTCGCAATGCCCAAGGGAATTGCGCATATAAGCGACCCGGGATGCCCCTTCAGTGTCCCGCGTGGGAGGATTTATCGAGAGTTCTTAAACTAAACCAGGTACCCTTGGACCGGGAGGACCCTTTAAGATCCAACAAGGGTCCCCCTGGAATAGAAAAGGGGAACTGTCACACAGATATCACACAATGCTGGGCACATAACAGAAGGGCCAAGGCACACATACATATAATTAGGAATATATAAATCAATCTCGCACTGACAAGCAGCTGCACCGGCAATGAAAGACTAGAGCCCACTGGGCGCTTACGATAAAGGCGTCCTGCACGAGGCGGAGGGACTTGGCAGCAAGGATGAAGAAGGGCGGGCCGACGCGGATCGCGCGCTGCGCCCAACCCCGCCCCTCTCTCCTGACAACAGGCAGCTCCCGGCCAGTGACCGGGCTCCGCAGCGGCACCAGTAGCACGGGGGGGGGAGGGAGGGGGCGGGCCGCAGGATCGCGCCCAGCCCCGCTCCTCCTGAAACCACACCGGAGGGGAAGAAGCTCCCCCGAAGACTAACAGTAACGGCCGGCAGCACCACAAACCACCCGGCCATGGAAAGCATCAATCACGCGCACAACACACACACAACAAGTTGCACACAAGCATGCACTCTAAAGAAGAACTAAACTAAAAGGGGGATAAGCGCCCCCCCAGCAGTAGGGAACAATGGGTGACCGGGGAAGGGGGAATTAACACCCAAAAGGTGTAAAGGCAAGGACAGGGCATCCCAACCAGGATCACCAACCCAGAATACCGCCTACCCCTTAGTATGGGGTCTCACGGTGGAGCATGGCTCCTAAAGCACCTTTGCCCGGACCTGCAGCCTAGGCTGGGAGGCTTTTTACTAAAGGGATAACAGTAGGTCCAGGCAGAAATAGACCAAAAGAGGGGGGCCGGGAGTTACCCCGGCTACCTGCAAGGAGGAGACATCATCTTCTGACTTGCTCGCCGACTGCAGAGACGAAAGACTGGGGAATGAGTGGGAGGTCCCAGGTATTTATGGACCGGGAGGGGCTCTCTTTTTTTCATGACATCTCTGCAAGATCGCCCTCTACAGGTCGGTATAACCCAAGTGTAATGACTGAATCTAATCCGAAGCGGGGTGTGTGACATACTTAGAATAATGTGGGCAATCTGTATGTGTGGGGGATACATAGAAGATAGGCTCTTATGCAGGGTGAGGGTCCAATTTAAGGCTACTGAATGACGAGACAAGCGACCAATCAGAATTTACTTTTATTTAAACTGCACAAAGCAACGTCTGCATGACAATACAACCATCTATATCAGTCACTCATCAGCCAATCATGTCTAAGCGGGAGGGAGAGAGTATAAATTTACCACGCAATAAAGGGTGGTGCTACTACTGGCTCGTCCCCCCCAATGAGGAGCTGTCACCCGTGAAATGTACCCAGAGGAGCAAGTCCGGGAGAATGAATCCGAGCGCTTGTTACATTTCTGTGCGGCACCGCCCCCCAGACAAGTTCCCATAATCCTACAGGAGCCGGTAACACCGCCCCCCAGACAAGTTCCCATAATCCTACAGGAGCCGGCAGCACCGCCCCCCAGACAAGTTCCCATAATCCTACAGGAGCCGGCAGCACCGCCCCCCAGACAAGTTCCCATAATCCTACAGGAGCCGGCAGCACCGCCCCCCAGACAAGTTCCCATAATCCTACAGGAGCCGGCAGCACCGCCCCCCAGACAAGTTCCCATAATCCTACAGGAGCCGGCAGCACCGCCCCCCAGACAAGTTCCCATAATCCTACAGGAGCCGGCAGCACCGCCCCCAGACAAGTCTCCCATAATCCTACAGGAGCCGGCAGCATCGCCCCCCAGACAAGTTCCCATAATCCTACAGGAGCCGGCAGCACCGCCCCCCAGACAAGTTCCCATAATCCTACAGGAGCCGGCAGCACCGCCCCCCAGACAAGTTCCCATAATCCTACAGGAGCCGGCGACATCGCCCCCATCAGTTGGTGCTTTAAAAAAAAAAAACATATCTGGCACTTCTACCAGAGGAGCGCCGTACACAGTCACGCGTTTCGGCGCCTAACGTCAGTCCGGCCTCAGCAGGCAGTAAGGGGGCGCTCTACACCAAGCGGCCACTAGGTGGGGCTGGCGGGGGCGTCGCTAGGTGAAATAATGGGGCTTCTTGACGTTGATGCCGTACTCTGCCAGGGCCGGGGCCAGGTCCTCCATGGTCAGCGTGTACTTTTTATCCTGCAAAGACACGGGGGTGGGGTGAATGGGGAGGGCAGATCTGACAGAGGCTCCACCCACCAGCGGCTCTGATCACTGGATGCCCTGGCTTATCCCTTTAAAGTGGACCAAAACACAGAATTTTGACTCCCGGGTTTTGGTCCTTGCCCCTGAAGCAGATCCGGGATGCCCCGCTGTGTGAACCCGC
The DNA here is from genome assembly GCA_027917425.1 of Gastrophryne carolinensis. Lineage (NCBI taxonomy): Eukaryota > Metazoa > Chordata > Amphibia > Anura > Microhylidae > Gastrophryne > Gastrophryne carolinensis. The sequence continues at coordinate 12,783,861 of CM051236.1, read as the reverse complement.
CCTAGGGCGCCCAAACTAACTCACCTTTCCCTCATCCTACGTTGCATGCGCGACCTCTCGTCCAATCAGCTCACGTTTGGTCTAACAGCAGGGCATCCTGATTCTGCATGCTTCGGGGTGAGGGTATCGGGTGGCCCTGGAATCTTATATGTGTGGGCGGGGTCAATGCTAGATAAACACCACCCCCCCGGGCCTAGTATTTAGGATGTATGGGCGGGGGCTATGCCAGATACACCCGCCTCCCCCAGGCCCAGCATTTAGGATGTGTGGGCCAGCAGTACTCACCTTGCTCTTGTTACGGGAGCTCCCGGAGGCCGTGCCCTTCATCTTGCAGTGCTGCAGAGCATCGTTGGCGATGTCCGAGATGAACTTCTGAGCGGCCAATGAGATCAGCCGGATGCTGGAGAGAGAGAGGGAACGCGGGTTACACGCATCCAACCACACATGTATGAGGGGGCGGGGCATCATTATGACAGACAGACAGCACTGCACAACCCACAGCCTGACACAGAAGAAAGAAAGGCTCATACTCACATGCGAGGGTCCGAGGCTTCAAAACCAGCGCGATTCAGATAATATCCTGTCACTGCGTCTGGGATCTGCAGAGACACAATGCAAGAGACGACATCACACAATGCAAGAGACGACATCACACAATGCAAGAGACGACATCACACAATGCAAGAGACGACATCACACAATGCAAGAGACGACATCACACAATGCAAGAGACGACATCACACAATGCAAGAGACGACATCACACAATGCAAGAGACGACATCACACAATGCAAGAGACGACATCACACAATGCAAGAGACGACATCACACAATGCAAGAGACGACATCACACAATGCAAGAGACGACATCACACAATGCAAGAGACGACATCACACAATGCAAGAGACGACATCACACAATGCAAGAGACGACATCACACAATGCAAGACATGACATCACACAACCGGCACACAATGCAAGAGATGACGTCGCACAACGCAAGAGACGGGCACCGCACACACACACACCGCAAGAGACGGGCACCCCACACACACACACCGCAAGAGACGGGCACCCCACACACACACACCGCAAGAGACGGGCACCCCACACACACACACCGCAAGAGACGGGCACCCCACACACACCGCAAGAGACGGGCACCCCACACACACACACCGCAAGAGACGGGCACCCCACACACACCGCAAGAGACGGGCACCCCACACACACACACCGCAAGAGACGGGCACCCCACACACACCGCAAGAGACGGGCACCCCACACCCACCGCAAGAGACGGGCACCCCACACACACCCACCGCAAGAGACGGGCACCCCACACACACCCACCGCAAGAGACGGGCACCCCACACACACCCACCGCAAGAGACGGGCACCCCACACACACCCACCGCAAGAGACGGGCACCCCACACACACCCACCGCAAGAGACGGGCACCCCACACACACCCACCGCAAGAGACGGGCACCCCACACACACCCACCGCAAGAGACGGGCACCCCACACACACCCACCGCAAGAGACGGGCACCCCACACACACCCACCGCAAGAGACGGGCACCCCACACACACCCACCGCAAGAGACGGGCACCGCACACACACACCGCAAGAGACGGGCACCACACACACACACCGCAAGAGACGGGCACCACACACACACCCACCGCAAGAGACGGGCACCCCACACACACCCACCGCAAGAGACGGGCACCCCACACACACCCACCGCAAGAGACGGGCACCGCACACACACACCGCAAGAGACGGGCACCCCACACACACCCACCGCAAGAGACGGGCACCCCACACACACACCGCAAGAGACGGGCACCCCACACACACCGCAAGAGACGGGCACCCCACACACACACCGCAAGAGACGGGCACCCCACACACACCCCGCAAGAGACGGGCACCCCACACACACACACCGCAAGAGACGGGCACCCCACACACACACCGCAAGAGACGGGCACCCCACACACACCGCAAGAGACGGGCACCCCACACACACACACCGCAAGAGACGGGCACCCCACACACACACCGCAAGAGACGGGCACCCCACACACACCGCAAGAGACGGGCACCCCACACCCACCGCAAGAGACGGGCACCCCACACCCACCGCAAGAGACGGGCACCCCACACACACCCACCGCAAGAGACGGGCACCCCACACACACCCACCGCAAGAGACGGGCACCCCACACACACCCACCGCAAGAGACGGGCACCCCACACACACCCACCGCAAGAGACGGGCACCCCACACACACCCACCGCAAGAGACGGGCACCCCACACACACCCACCGCAAGAGACGGGCACCCCACACACACACACTGCAAGAGACGGGCACCCCACACCCACCGCAAGAGACGGGCACCCCACACACACCGCAAGAGACGGGCACCCCACACACACCCACCGCAAGAGACGGGCACCCCACACACACCCACCGCAAGAGACGGGCACCCCACACACACCCACCGCAAGAGACGGGCACCCCACACACACCCACCGCAAGAGACGGGCACCCCACACACACCCACCGCAAGAGACGGGCACCCCACACACACCCACCGCAAGAGACGGGCACCCCACACACACCCACCGCAAGAGACGGGCACCGCACACACACACCGCAAGAGACGGGCACCCCACACACACCCACCGCAAGAGACGGGCACCCCACACACACCCACCGCAAGAGACGGGCACCGCACACACACACACCGCAAGAGACGGGCACCCCACACACACCCACCGCAAGAGACGGGCACCCCACACACACACCGCAAGAGACGGGCACCCCACACACCCACCGCAAGAGACGGGCACCCCACACACCCACCGCAAGAGACGGGCACCCCACACACCCACCGCAAGAGACGGGCACCCCACACACACACACCGCAAGAGACGGGCACCGCACACACACACCGCAAGAGACGGGCACCCCACACACACCCACCGCAAGAGACGGGCACCGCACACACACACCGCAAGAGACGGGCACCCCACACACACACACCGCAAGAGACGGGCACCCCACACACACACACCGCAAGAGACGGGCACCGCACACACCCACCGCAAGAGACGGGCACCGCACACACCCACCGCAAGAGACGGGCACCGCACACACCCACCGCAAGAGACGGGCACCGCACACACACACCGCAAGAGACGGGCACCGCACACACACACCGCAAGAGACGGGCACCGCACACACCCACCGCAAGAGACGGGCACCCCACACACACCCACCGCAAGAGACGGGCACCCCACACACACCCACCGCAAGAGACGGGCACCGCACACACCCACCGCAAGAGACGGGCACCGCACACACCCACCGCAAGAGACGGGCACCGCACACACACACCGCAAGAGACGGGCACCCCACACACACACACCGCAAGAGACGGGCACCGCACACACACACACCGCAAGAGACGGGCACCCCACACACACACACCGCAAGAGACGGGCACCCCACACACACACACCGCAAGAGACGGGCACCCCACACACACACACCGCAAGAGACGGGCACCCCACACACACACACCGCAAGAGACGGGCACCCCACACACACACACCGCAAGAGACGGGCACCCCACACACACCGCAAGAGACGGGCACCGCACACACACACCGCAAGAGACGGGCACCCCACACACACACACTGCAAGAGACGGGCACCCCACACACACCCACCGCAAGAGACGGGCACCCCACACACACCCACTGCAAGAGACGGGCACCCCACACACACCGCAAGAGACGGGCACCCCACACACACACACCGCAAGAGACGGGCACCCCACACACACCGCAAGAGACGGGCACCCCACACACACACCGCAAGAGACGGGCACCCCACACACCCACCGCAAGAGACGGGCACCGCACACACACACCGCAAGAGACGGGCACCCCACACACACCGCAAGAGACGGGCACCACACACACACACCGCAAGAGACGGGCACCCCACACACACCGCAAGAGACGGGCACCGCACACACACACCCCGCAAGAGACGGGCACCACACACACACACACCGCAAGAGACGGGCACCCACACACACACCGCAAGAGACGGGCACCCCACACACACACCCCGCAAGAGACGGGCACCCCACACACACACACCGCAAGAGACGGGCACCACACACACACACCGCAAGAGACGGGCACCGCACACACACACACCGCAAGAGACGGGCACCCCACACACACACCGCAAGAGACGGGCACCCCACACACACACCCCGCAAGAGACGGGCACCACACACACACACCGCAAGAGACGGGCACCCCACACACACACACCGCAAGAGACGGGCACCACACACACACCCCGCAAGAGACGGGCACCCCACACACACACCCCGCAAGAGACGGGCACCCCACACACACACACCGCAAGAGACGGGCACCACACACACACCCACCGCAAGAGACGGGCACCCCACACACACACACCGCAAGAGACGGGCACCACACACACACACCCCGCAAGAGACGGGCACCCCACACACACACACCGCAAGAGACGGGCACCACACACACACACCGCAAGAGACGGGCACCCCACACACACACCCCGCAAGAGACGGGCACCCCACACACACACCGCAAGAGACGGGCACCACACACACACACCGCAAGAGACGGGCACCCCACACACACACCCCGCAAGAGACGGGCACCACACACACACACCGCAAGAGACGGGCACCACACACACACCGCAAGAGACGGGCACCCCACACACACACCCCGCAAGAGACGGGCACCCCACACACACACCCCGCAAGAGACGGGCACCCCACACACACACCCCGCAAGAGACGGGCACCCCACACACACACACCGCAAGAGACGGGCACCACACACACACACCGCAAGAGACGGGCACCCCACACACACACACCGCAAGAGACGGGCACCACACACACACACACCGCAAGAGACGGGCACCCCACACACACACACCGCAAGAGACGGGCACCACACACACACACACCGCAAGAGACGGGCACCCCACACACCGCAAGAGACGGGCACCGCACACACACACCGCAAGAGACGGGCACCACACACACACACCGCAAGAGACGGGCACCGCACACACACACCGCAAGAGACGGGCACCGCACACACACACCGCAAGAGACGGGCACACACACCACAAGAGACGGGCACCCCACACACACACCGCAAGAGACGGGCACCCCACACACCGCAAGAGACGGGCACCCCACACACCACAAGAGACGGGCACCGCACACACACACCGCAAGAGACGGGCACCCCACACACCGCAAGAGACGGGCACCCCACACACACACCGCAAGAGACGGGCACCCCACACACCGCAAGAGACGGGCACCCCACACACACACACCGCAAGAGACGGGCACCACACACACACACCGCAAGAGACGGGCACCACACACACACACCGCAAGAGACGGGCACACACACCACAAGAGACGGGCACCGCACACACACACCGCAAGAGACGGGCACCGCACACACACACACCGCAAGAGACGGGCACCCCGCACACACACACCGCAAGAGACGGGCACCACACACACACACCGCAAGAGACGGGCACCGCACACACACACCGCAAGAGACGGGCACACACACCACAAGAGACGGGCACCGCACACACACACCGCAAGAGACGGGCACCGCACACACACACACCGCAAGAGACGGGCACCCCGCACACACACACCGCAAGAGACGGGCACCGCACACACACCGCAAGAGACGGGCACCCCACACACACACCGCAAGAGACGGGCACCCCACACACACACACCGCAAGAGACGGGCACCCCACACACACACCGCAAGAGACGGGCACCCCACACACACACCGCAAGAGACGGGCACCCCACACACCGCAAGAGACGGGCACCGCACAGCCTGCACACACCGCAAGAGACGGGCACCGCACCCACCCACCGCAAGAGACGGGCACCGCACCCACCGCAAGAGACGGGCACCGCACACACCCACCGCAAGAGACGGGCACCCCACACACACACCGCAAGAGACGGGCACCCCACACACACACCGCAAGAGACGGGCACCGCACCCACCCACCGCAAGAGACGGGCACCGCACCCACCCACCGCAAGAGACGGGCACCGCACCCACCCACCGCAAGAGACGGGCACCGCACACACCCACCGCAAGAGACGGGCACCGCACACACACACAGCAAGAGACGGGCACCCCACACACACCGCAAGAGACGGGCACCCCACACCCACCGCAAGAGACGGGCACCCCACACACACACCGCAAGAGACGGGCACCGCACCCACCCACCGCAAGAGACGGGCACCCCACACACACACCGCAAGAGACGGGCACCGCACCCACCCACCGCAAGAGACGGGCACCGCACCCACCCACCGCAAGAGACGGGCACCGCACCCACCCACCGCAAGAGACGGGCACCGCACCCACCCACCGCAAGAGACGGGCACCGCACACACACACAGCAAGAGACGGGCACCGCACACACCCACCGCAAGAGACGGGCACCGCACACACCCACCGCAAGAGACGGGCACCGCACCCACCCACCGCAAGAGACGGGCACCGCACCCACCCACCGCAAGAGACGGGCACCGCACCCACCCACCGCAAGAGACGGGCACCGCACACACACACAGCAAGAGACGGGCACCCCACACACACCGCAAGAGACGGGCACCGCACCCACCCACCGCAAGAGACGGGCACCGCACCCACCCACCGCAAGAGACGGGCACCGCACCCACCCACCGCAAGAGACGGGCACCGCACACACACACAGCAAGAGACGGGCACCCCACACACACCGCAAGAGACGGGCACCCCACACACACCCACTGCAAGAGACGACATTGCACAATGCGATTCCTCGAGCCCATGGCGTCACTCGCATCCTCGGGCTGTGCGCACGGCTGTGTGGGGCTGCGCACAGCAGGAATAGTATGAGGGTGATGCCATCACTGGAGGGTCAAGAAAACCAGGCGCACGGCGGAATACTGCAGGGCCGGGCATTATAGCTCAGGATGCCCCGGGGAGAGGGAATCGGCCAGCCTTGGAGTCCGGTTGTGGTCCACTAGCTGGCAGCATCCCCCGAGGTATTCATGCCGTCCCAGGAACGGTTTTGTTCTGCTTTAAAGCTGATGCAGGTACACAGTGGGACATCCCAAAAAGGGATGAGGAAATCTGCCTCCTTGGAGTCTTACTCCCCGGGGTGGGTCGTCGCTCCCCTTTAATGTGGACCAAAACCAGTGCAACCTGACTGAAAATACCCCATAGCCAGGTTACATCTTACCCCGCTGGTCGCTCCTATACTCCCCTTGGGTTTCGATACCGGGACGTAGTCCTGGGCCTCTGGCGGCATCCTCTACATTTCTCAAGCAGATGCTCGCACCTACCGCCAGCATCTAAATGTGTGACAGTGAGTGCGTGTAGAAGTGGGGCGAGCCCGCTAATCGCTTCCATTCAGAACCTGTTGCTGGGCATAACTTTGCACGGTAAGACTTGATTGGATAAGAGCCCGCGCATGCACTTTGGGAGCGTGGCTCTGGGCGACTAAACATCTGTTTGGGGGGGGGGTTCAAACGCCCAAATCTGGATAGCCCTGTAAAACGGCCCAAGACCCACATTTAATCCTCCGTTTTAGGCCCTCCTTGCAGGGGCACCCAGATTTGGTAGTGTGACCGCCTCCAAACTTTAATCGCCTGGAGCCACGCTCCCAAGGCGCATGCGCAGAACGTTATCCAATCAATCTCGCCGCTCATAGCTTTAAATGTAACCACACGCTAAATAAATCAGAAGTCGCGGTATCCCGTGACGCTCACCGTGGGGGTGTAATCCTCCAGCTGCATCAGGAAGTCCGCCAATGGTGTGCTGGAGATCACCGGCTTGATGTCACCATTGGTCACCCCCGGAGGCACATAGACGCCATTGGACAGCGCGTTTTCTGTGGGGGCGGCGGCTGCTGATACAGGAACTGAGAAGAGAAAGACAAGACATGAGCGCTGGACTGAGGAGAACTACATGTACCAGGATGCATGTCCAGTCACATCCTGGGGTCCTCTTCCCACCTCCACTATGCCTGGGGTCCCCATATCATCCACACCACCCCCAGGGGTCCCTCTGCTCACCCCACCAGGGGGCCCAATATCATCACCACCCCAAGGGGCCCCTCTGCTTAGCCCCACCAGGGGGCCCAATATCATCACCACCCCCAGGGGCCCCTCTGCTCAGCCCCACCAGGGGACCCAATATCATCACCACCCCCAGGGGTCCCACCAGGGGGCCCAATATCATCACCACCCCCAGGGGCCCCTCTGCTTAGCCCCCAGGGGGCCCAATATCATTGCCACCCCCAGGAGCCCCTCTGCTCAGCCCCACCAGGGGACCCAATATCATCACCACCCCCAGGGGCCCCTCTGCTCAGCCCCAGGGGGCCCAATATCATCACCACCCCAGGGGCCCCTCTGCTTAGCCCCAGGGGGCCCAATATCATCACCACCCCAGGGGCCCCTCTGCTTAGCCCCCAGGGGGCCCAATATCATTGCCACCCCCAGGGGCCCCTCTGCTCAGCCCCACCAGGGGGCCCAATATCATCACCAGCCCCAGGGGCCCCTCTGCTCGGCCCCACCAGGGAGCACAATATCATCACCACCCCCAGGGGTCCCTCTGCTCAGCCCCACCAGGGGGCCCAATATCATGACCACCACCCCCAGGGGCCCCTCTGCTTAGCTCCACCAGGGAGCACAATATCATCACCAGCCCCAGGGGCCCCTCTGCTCAGCCCCACCAGGGAGCACAATATCATCACCACCCCCAGGGGTCCCTCTGCTCAGCCCCACCAGGGGGCCCAATATCATGACCACCACCCCCAGGGGCCCCTCTGCTTAGCTCCACCAGGGAGCACAATATCATCACCAGCCCCAGGGGCCCCTCTGCTTAGCTCCACCAGGGAGCACAATATCATCACCAGCCCCAGGGGCCCCTCTGCTTAGCCCCACCAGGGAGCACAATATCATCACCACCCCAAGGGGCCCCTCTGCTTAGCCCCACCAGGGAGCACAATATCATCACCAGCCCCAGGGGCCCCTCTGCTCACCCCACCAGGGGGCCCAATATCATCACCACCACCCCAAGGGGCCCCTCTGCTTAGCCCCAGGGGGCCCAATATCATCACCACCCCCAGGGGCCCCTCTGCTCATTCTGAGGTGAGGTGTTCCCCTCCTTTATATATATATCTACAACTGCTGGCAACCACCGATTACCCGGCATCCCCTATACCTCCATAATCCCAGAAGCTTCTTCTCCCCCCCCGCTGCTCACCGCTGGCTCTGCGTTCCCCGGGCGGGGCGGGTTTGGGGACGGTGGCCGGGCTGGGTTTGCTGCTGTCGGTCACGTTGGCGGCTCCGGGCTGGACCGTAGCCCCGGAAAGCGGAGACTCCTGCACCGGCTCCGTCCCGCTCATCCTCACAATCACAACTTCCGCCCTCGCGCCGGATGTGCCGGGAACGCCGCGCGATGACGTCAACAACGTGCGCCCCGCCTCCTCCTGGCCCCGAGGCGCCTGCGCTGCTGCTGGGTGACTAAAGCGAGCGTGCTGGTTGTCATGGTGATCCAGGGGGCGGGGCCAGGCTGTGACCCACTAATCTCTATACAGATTATTGCTCTTCCGCCTCCATAGTGCCCCCAGCCCTCATATAGTGCCCCCAGCCCCCATATATTGCCCCCACCCCTCCATAGTGCCCCCAGCCCTCATATATTGCACCCCCCTATCTATAGTGCACCCAGTCCTCATATATTGCCCCCTATCTATAATGCCCCTAGTCCTCATATATTGCCCCCTATCTATAATGCCCCTAGTCCTCATATATTGCACCCCCCTATCTATAGTTCACCTAGCCCTCATATATTGCCCCCTATCTATAGTGCCCCAGCCCTCATATATTACCCCCTATCTATAGTGCCCCAGATCTCGTATATTGCCCCCCTATCTATAGTGAACCTAGCCCTCATATATTGCCCCCTATCTATAGTGTCCCAGCCCTCATATATTGCCCCCCTATCTATAGTGCCACAGCCCTCATATATTGCCCCTCTATCTATAGTGCCCCAGCCCTCATATATTGCCCTTCTATCTATAGTGCACCTAGCCCTCATATATTGCCCCTCTCCCTCCATAGTGCACCTGTAAGGTCCCCGGGTTCAGCTGGCACCCGACTGGTGGCTGGGAGCTGTTTTCCCATCTGCAGTTCCTTCAGCCACCAGCGGGTGTCAGCGGAGCTCCGGCTGCTCACCCCAGCGGCAGTCCCTCCAACCTCCAGAGAGTGGCAGCAAAGCGCTTGTTGCTCTCTCCTCATCTGCTGCACCTGGTGTGTGTGCTATTTTTAAGGGAGATTTTCCCTCCACCAGGTGCAGCAGGATTTTGTTGTTGCTTCCTCTTGTCTGTGGATCCATGTGCCTTGTATCTGGAGTTCTGATCTTTAGTCTGTTCCTGTCAGGAGTCTGGAGACTGCCTGCATCTGCCCTAGGACCCTGGGTGAGTGCTCCAGCACCTTAGGGGTTCGGGTTCGGTTTTCTGTTATCTGGTATTTTTTGTTAGTTAGTTTTTTCCCTGTATCTGAATATAAGAGTTTTTTGTTATCCTTGCCATTAATAAAACCTTTAAGTATATCTTATGTCTCCGTGTCATTGCTCTGGCCAAACCTTTTAATCCCCCAGGACAGAGAGTGCACTTAAGGTACTCTCTGGTCCTGACAGCACCTAGCCCTCATATATTGCCCCTCTCCCTCCATAGTGCCCCAGCCCTCATATATTGCCCCTCCCCCTCCATAGTGCCCCTAGCCCTGATATATTGACCCCCTATCTATAGTGCCCCAGCCCTCATATCTTGCCCACCCTCCATATTGCCCCTCATATATGCCCCGCATATATTGCCCCTCTCCCTCCATAGTGTCCCTAGCCCTCATATATTGCCCCTCTCCCTCCATAGTGCAACAGCCTTCACATATTGCCCCTCCTCCTCCATAGTGCACCTAGCCCTCATATATTGCCCCCCCCATAGAGCCCCCATATATTGCCCTGCCCCTCCATAGTGCCCCTAGCCCTGATATATTTCCCCCCCCTATCTATAGTTCCCCAGCCCTCATATATTGCCCACCCTCCATATTGCCCCTCCCCCTCCACAGTGCCTCTAGCCCTAATATATTTCCCCCCCTATCTATAGTGCCCCAGCCCTCATTTATTGCTCCTCCCCCTCCATAGTGCACCTAGCCCTCATATATTGCCCCCCATAGTGTCCCCAGCCCTCATATATTGCCCCCTCCCTCTATAGTGTCCCTAGCCCTCATATATTGCCCCTCTTCCTCCATAGTGTCTCTAGCTCTCATATATTGCCCCTCTCCCTCCATAGTGCCCCAGCCCTCATATATTGCCCCTCCCCCTCCATAGTGTCCCTAGCCCTCATATATTGCCCCCCTATCTATAGTGCACCTAGCCCTGATATATTGCCCCTCCCCCTCCATAGTGCCCCAGCCCTCATATATTCCCCCTCCATAGTGCCCCAGCCTTCATATATTGCCCCTCCCCCTCCACAGTGTCCCTAGCCCTCATATATTGTCCCCCTATCTATAGTGCCCCTAGCCCTCATATATTACCCCCCATAATGTCCCCAGCCCTCATATATTACCCCTCTCCCTCCATAGTGTCCCTAGCCCTCATATATTGCCCCTCTCCCTCCATAGTGTCCCAGCCCTCATATATTGCCCTTCTCCCTCCATAGTGCCCCAGCCCTCATATATTACCCCCCCCTCCATAGCGCCCCAGACCTCATATAGTGTCCCCTCCCCCTCTGTAGTGCCTCCAGTCAACAGTCACTGAATTTAAACATGCCTGGGATAAGCCTCCATCTATCCTAAGATAAAGAGAACATACAGTATATACATAAGATACAGAGAACATACAGTATACACATGATACAGAGAACATACAGTATACACATAAGATATAGAGAACATACAGTATATACATAAGATACAGAGAACATACAGTATATACATAAGATACAGACAACATACAGTATACACATAAGATACAGAGAACATACAGTATATACATAAGATACAGAGAACATACAGTATATACATAAGATACAGAGAACATACAGTATACACATAAGATAAAGAGAACATACAGTATAGACATAAGATACAGAGAACATACAGTATAGACATAAGATACAGAGAACATACAGTATATACATAATATACAGAGAACATACAGTATATACATAAGATACAGAGAACATACAGTATATACATAAGATATAGAGAACATACAGTATATACATAAGATAAAGAGAACATACAGTATACACATAAGATAAAGAGAACATACAGTATACACATAAGATACAGAGAACATACAGTATATACATAAGATACAGAGAACATACAGTATAGACATAAGATACAGAGAACATACAGTATATACATAATATACAGAGAACATACAGTATATACATAAGATACAGAGAACATACAGTATATACATAAGATATAGAGAACATACAGTATATACATAAGATAAAGAGAACATACAGTATACACATAAGATAAAGAGAACATACAGTATACACATAAGATACAGAGAACATACAGTATATACATAAGATACAGAGAACATACAGTATATACATAAGATACAGAGAACATACAGTATATACATAAGATACAGAGAACATACAGTATATACATAAGATACAGAGAACATACAGTATATACATAAGATAAAGAGAACATACAGTATACACATAAGATAAAGAGAACATACAGTATACACATAAGATACAGAGAACATACAGTATATACATAAGATACAGAGAACATACAGTATATACATAAGATACAGAGAACATACAGTATATACACATAAGATACAGAGAACATACAGTATATACACATAAGATACAGAGAACATACAGTATACACATAAGATACAGAGAACATACAGTATATACATAAGATAAAGAGAACATACAGTATACACATAAGATAAAGAGAACATACAGTATACACATAAGATACAGAGAACATACAGTATATACATAAGATACAGAGAACATACAGTATATACATAAGATACAGAGAACATACAGTATATACATAAGATACAGAGAACATACAGTATATACATAAGATACAGAGAACATACAGTATATACACATAAGATACAGAGAACATACAGTATATACATAAGATACAGAGAACATACAGTATAGACATAAGATACAGAGAACATACAGTATAGACATAAGATACAGAGAACATACAGTATAGACATAAGATACAGAGAACATACAGTATAGACATAAGATACAGAGAACATACAGTATAGACATAAGATACAGAGAACATACAGTATAGACATAAGATACAGAGAACATACAGTATACACATAAGATACAGAGAACATACAGTATACACATAAGATAAAGAGAACATACAGTATACACATAAGATACAGAGAACATACAGTATATACATAAGATACAGAGAACATACAGTATATACATAAGATACAGAGAACATACAGTATATACATAAGATACAGAGAACATACAGTATATACACATAAGATACAGAGAACATACAGTATATACACATAAGATACAGAGAACATACAGTATATACACATAAGATACAGAGAACATACAGTATATACACATAAGATACAGAGAACATACAGTATATACACATAAGATACAGAGAACATACAGTATATACACATAAGATACAGAGAACATACAGTATATACACATAAGATACAGAGAACATACAGTATATACACATAAGATACAGAGAACATACAGTATATACACATAAGATACAGAGAACATACAGTATATACACATAAGATACAGAGAACATACAGTATATACACATAAGATACAGAGAACATACAGTATAGACATAAGATACAGAGAACATACAGTATACACATAAGATACAGAGAACATACAGTATACACAAGATACAGAGAACATACAGTATACACATAAGATACAGAGAACATACAGTATACACATAAGATACAGAGAACATACAGTATACACATAAGATACAGAGAACATACAGTATACACATAAGATACAGAGAACATACAGTATACACATAAGATACAGAGAACATACAGTATACACATAAGATACAGAGAACATACAGTATACACATAAGATACAGAGAACATACAGTATACACATAAGATACAGAGAACATACAGTATACACATAAGATACAGAGAACATACAGTATACACATAAGATACAGAGAACATACAGTATATACATAAGATACAGAGAACATACAGTATATACATAAGATACAGAGAACATACAGTATACACATAAGATACAGAGAACATACAGTATATACATAAGATACAGAGAACATACAGGATATATACATAAGATACAGAGAACATACAGGATATACACATAAGATACAGAGAACATACAGGATATACACATAAGATACAGAGAACATACAGTATACACATAAGATACAGAGAACATACAGGATATACACATAAGATACAGAGAACATACAGGATATACACATAAGATACAGAGAACATACAGTATATACACATAAGATACAGAGAACATACAGTATATACACATAAGATACAGAGAACATACAGTATATACACATAAGATACAGAGAACATACAGTATATACACATAAGATACAGAGAACATACAGTATATACACATAAGATACAGAGAACATACAGTATATACACATAAGATACAGAGAACATACAGTATATACACATAAGATACAGAGAACATACAGGATATACACATAAGATACAGAGAACATACAGGATATACACATAAGATACAGAGAACATACAGGATATACACATAAGATACAGAGAACATACAGGATATACACATAAGATACAGAGAACATACAGGATATACACATAAGATACAGAGAACATACAGGATATACACATAAGATACAGAGAACATACAGGATATACACATAAGATACAGAGAACATACAGGATATACACATAAGATACAGAGAACATACAGGATATACACATAAGATACAGAGAACATACAGGATATACACATAAGATACAGAGAACATACAGGATATACACATAAGATACAGAGAACATACAGGATATACACATAAGATACAGAGAACATACAGGATATACACATAAGATACAGAGAACATACAGGATATACACATAAGATACAGAGAACATACAGGATATACACATAAGATACAGAGAACATACAGGATATACACATAAGATACAGAGAACATACAGGATATACACATAAGATACAGAGAACATACAGGATATACACATAAGATACAGAGAACATACAGGATATACACATAAGATACAGAGAACATACAGGATATACACATAAGATACAGAGAACATACAGGATATACACATAAGATACAGAGAACATACAGGATATACACATAAGATACAGAGAACATACAGGATATACACATAAGATACAGAGAACATACAGGATATACACATAAGATACAGAGAACATACAGGATATACACATAAGATACAGAGAACATACAGGATATACACATAAGATACAGAGAACATACAGGATATACACATAAGATACAGAGAACATACAGGATATACACATAAGATACAGAGAACATACAGGATATACACATAAGATACAGAGAACATACAGGATATACACATAAGATACAGAGAACATACAGGATATACACATAAGATACAGAGAACATACAGGATATACACATAAGATACAGAGAACATACAGGATATACACATAAGATACAGAGAACATACAGGATATACACATAAGATACAGAGAACATACAGGATATACACATAAGATACAGAGAACATACAGGATATACACATAAGATACAGAGAACATACAGGATATACACATAAGATACAGAGAACATACAGGATATACACATAAGATACAGAGAACATACAGGATATACACATAAGATACAGAGAACATACAGGATATACACATAAGATACAGAGAACATACAGGATATACACATAAGATACAGAGAACATACAGGATATACACATAAGATACAGAGAACATACAGGATATACACATAAGATACAGAGAACATACAGGATATACATAAGCTGTAAGTATCTGCCATTGATTTCATATTGTTATTTTAAGTGTTATAAATTCTACACTTGGTGTTCCCACAAATTCATACAATGGGTTCCATGCCTAACAATGCTGTTCAGTGTACATCTTGTGCTATGTATGCACTTCTTGATCAATCGGTCGATGGTGAATATATATTCCCCGGATGCCTGCGAATCTCTGATTTGGAAGCCGTGATTCACGATCTAAATAAGCGATTGGCAACACTGAGAGAAATTGTTATCATGCAAAAGAGTCTGGATCTCACTGATCTGGCACTACATGGCTCAGGGTCAGGGGAGGGTGGTAGTATGGGGGGAGAGGAAAAGCAGGAAAATGAGGCAGCTAGCTGGATAACAGTTAGAAGGGGGGGTAGGGGTAAAAGTTACAGGGAGGCTAGCCCTGAACAGGCACCTCCAAACAAGTTTGCCCGGTTGGCAGATGAGGAGGATGTTAGCTCAGGGATGGCACAGCTGCAGCAAGACACATCTGTCGGCTCCAGTAAGGAAGGGAGGGGAAATTGGAGAACAGGGCAGGCAAGACAGGTGCTGGTAGTGGGTGACTCTATTATTAGGGGAACAGACAGGGCAATCTGTCACAAAGACCGGGATTGCCGAACAGTGTGTTGCCTTCCTGGGGCAAGAGTACGGCATGTAGCGGAGCGGGCTGACAGATTGTTGGGAGGGGCTGGCGTGAACCCAGCGGTCATGGTGTATATTGGCACTAATGACATAGGAAGAAGTAGGTGGAAGGTCCTAAAAAATGATTTCAGGGACTTAGGCCGTAAGCTTAAGGCAAGGACCTCAACTGTAGTATTCTCAGAAATACTACCAGTACCAAGAGCCACACCAGAGAGGCAGCGGGAGATTAGAGATGTAAACAGGTGGCTCAAAAATTGGAGTAAAAAGGAGGGGTTTGGGTTCTTAGAGAACTGGGCCGACTTCACAGTGGGCTACAGGTTCTTTGGCAGGGATGGGTTGCACCTCAATGGGGAGGGTGCATCTGTTCTGGGGGAGAGGATGGCTAAAAGGTTAGAGGAGTGTTTAAACTGAGCATTGGGGGGGAGGGTAAAAGCAGTTACAAAGGGGAAGTTAGGAAAGAAAGTGACAGTGGGTGTAGACATGAAACTGGGGGTGGAGAGGGGGAGGGGTTAGCACATCTAGCAGGAATAAGTGCAATATACAGAATTATCAAAATTGTCATAAGCATTTGAAATGCATGCTTACAAATGCTAGAAGCTTGACTAATAAAATGGATGAACTAGAACTGATAATAACAGAAGAACAATATGACATAGTGGGGGTAACAGAGACCTGGCTGGATGAAAGCTATGACTGGGCAGTAAATTTACAGGGATACTGTGTGTTTAGGAGGGACCGTAACAAACGCAAAGGGGGTGGAGTCTGCTTAATTGTAAAATCCTCTCTACAGCCTGCTCTGCGGGAGGATATATGTGAGGGGAATGACCATGTGGAGTCGGTATGGGTAGAAATACATGGAGGGAGAAACAAAAATAAAATACTGATGGGGGTTTGCTATAAACCTCCAGATATATCCGAATCCATAGAAAATATGATGCTAAGGCAAATAGATATAGCCGCTAAAATAAATGAGGTAGTGATTATGGGGGACTTTAACTACCCAGATATAGACTGGGATGCTGAAACATGTGTTTCGCAGAAAAGTAATAGTTTTTTATCTAAAACAAAAGATGGCTACCTTTCCCAACAAGTACAAGCTCCAACAAGGGGGAAAGCCATATTGGACCTAATACTAACCAATGTACCAGACAAAGTAATAAAGGTACAGGTTGGGGGACACCTTGGAAGCAGTGATCATAATATCATTAATTTCCAATTAGCAGTCACTAGGGTGCCTTATCAAGGAGTCACAAAAACGCGGGACTTCAAAAAGGTTTGACCAACTTAGAGATGCCCTACACTGCATTGACTGGGAAAATGTCCTTAAGAACAAAAGCATGGACGCTAAATGGGATACTTTCAAAGGAATACTTAATTTTCAGTGTGACAGATGTATACCTTACAGGAATAAAACTATTAGACACACATGTAAACCGATGTGGCTAAATAAAAAGGTTAAGGGGGCAATAAACAACAAAAAAAAGGCATTTAAACGTTTAAAGCAGGAAGGGACAGCGGAAGCGTTAAACTATAAAGAAGAAAATAAACAATGTAAACAACAGATAAGGGCAGCTAAGCTGGAGACAGAAAGACTGGTCGCGAAAGAGAGTAAAACTAACCCTAAATTATTCTTTAGCTACATAAACCGTAAAAGGTACAAACCTGAGGGTGTGGGCCCCCTGAAAAGCAAGGATGGGACCCCTATAGAGGGAAATGAGGAGAAAGCTAATTTGCTTAACAACTTCTTTGCTTCTATATTCACAAAAGAATTTGACATGCCGAGTGAAATGCAGGGGAATAACCGAAACCCTCCATTAAATGTCACTGGTCTAACCAAGGAAGAAGTCCGGCACCGTCTCAAGCAGATGAAAATCGATAAATCACCGGGACCAGATGACATACATCCTCGTGTTTTAAGGGAGTTATGTACAGTAATAGACAAGCCGTTATTTCTAATATTTGTGGATTCCATAACTACAGGGTCTGTTCCGATGGATTGGCGCTTGGCAAATGTGGTGCCAATATTCAAAAAGGGATCTAGGGGGGAACCTGGGAACTACAGACCGTTAAGCTTAACATCTGTGGTGGGCAAGCTGTTTGAAGGTTTCTTAAGGGATACTATCCTGGAGCACCTTGGGGAAAATGACCTTCTTACTCCATATCAGCATGGATTTATGAGGAATCGCTCCTGCCAGACAAACCTAATCAGCTTTTATGAGGAGGTAAGTTCAAGATTGGATCAGGGGGAGTCATTGGATATCATATATCTTGACTTTTCTAAAGCATTTGATACTGTGCCACATAAAAGGCTGGTACAAAAGATGAGAATGCTTGGACTGGAGGAAAACGTGTGCAGATGGGTGGGAAATTGGCTTAGTGATCGGAAGCAGAGGGTGGTTATCAATGGTACACACTCAGATTGGGTCACCGTTACTAGTGGAGTACCACAAGGGTCAGTTCTGGGACCAATTCTCTTCAATATATATATAAATGACATTGGGTATGGATTAAACAGTAAAGTCTCAATCTTTGCAGATGATACTAAGCTGAGTAAAGTAATTAAAACAAAGGAGGACAACAGGCAGCTACAAACAGATTTAGATAAATTGGAAGCATGGGCAGTTAAATGGCAAATGAAGTTTAACACAGATAAATGTAAGGTTATGCACATGGGAAGGAGAAATCTGTGTCATGATTACACACTAAATAAACAAACACTTGGTAAAACAACAATGGAAAAGGACCTAGGGGTTTTAGTTGACAATAAGCTCAACTGTAGGAATCAATGCCAGGCAGCTGCTGCCAAGGCAAATAGGATCATGGGGGGCATCAGGAGGGGCATAGGTGCTCATGACCAGAGCATCATTTTACCCCTGTACAAGTCACTGGTCAGACCCCATATGGAATACTGTGTACAGTTCTGGGCACCTGTGCTTAAAAAGGACATATCAGAACTGGAGCGCGTTCAAAGAAGGGCAACAAAGTTAATAAAAGGAGTGCGGGGGCTAGAGTACCCGGAAAGATTGTCCAAGTTAGGCTTATTTAGTCTAGAAAAAAGACGATTGAGGGGTGATCTAATAACTATGTATAAATATATTCGGGGTCAATACAAGGATCTGTCCCACAATCTATTTATACCCCGGAGTGTAACCATAACCCGGGGGCATCCACTAAGGTTAGAGGAAAGGTGCTTTCTCCACCGACATAGGAGGGGATTCTTCTCTGTAAGAGCAGTGACACTATGGAACTCGCTGCCAGAGGAGGTAGTAATGATGGATACAGTAAAAATGTTCAAAAGTGGCCTTGATGCCTTCCTGGCATGTAATAACATTTCCGGCTATGGCTACTAGACCACTGGAAGGAGTTAAACAGGCTGAACTGGATGGACTAAAGTCTTTATTCAGCCTTACATACTATGTTACTATGTTACTAAGATAAAGAGAACATACAGTATATACATAAGATACAGAGAACATACAGTATACACATAAGATACAGAGAACATACAGTATATACATAAGATACAGAGAACATACAGTATACACATAAGATACAGGGAACATACAGTATACACATAAGATACAGAGAACATACAGTATACACATAAGATACAGGGAACATACAGTATATACATAAGATACAGAGAACATACAGTATATACATAAGATACAGAGAACATACAGTATATACATAAGATACAGAGAACATACAGTATACACATAAGATACAGAGAACATACAGTATATACATAAGATACAGAGAACATACAGTATACACATAAGATACAGAGAACATACAGTATACACATAAGATACAGAGAACATACAGTATACACATAAGATACAGAGAACATACAGTATATACATAAGATACAGAGAACATACAGTATATACATAAGATACAGAGAACATACAGTATATACATAAGATACAGAGAACATACAGTATATACATAAGATACAGAGAACATACAGTATATACATAAGATACAGAGAACATACAGTATATACATAAGATACAGAGAACATACAGTATATACATAAGATACAGAGAACATACAGTATACACATAAGATACAGAGAACATACAGTATACACATAAGATACAGAGAACATACAGTATATACATAAGATACAGAGAACATACAGTATACACATAAGACATAGAGAACATACAGTATACACATAAGATACAGAGAACATACAGTATACACATAAGATACAGAGAACATACAGTATACACATAAGATACAGAGAACATACAGTATATACATAAGATACAGAGACCATACAGTATATACATAAGATACAGAGAACATACAGTATACACATAAGATACAGAGAACATACAGTATATACATAAGATATAGAGAACATACAGTATATACATAAGATACAGAGAACATACAGTATATACATAAGATACAGAGAACATACAGTATATACATAAGATACAGAGAACATACAGTATACACATAAGATACAGAGAACATACAGTATATACATAAGATACAGAGAACATACAGTATATACATAAGATAAAGAGAGCATACAGTATATACATAAGATACAGAGAACATACAGTATACACATAAGATACAGAGAACATACAGTATATACATAAGATACAGAGAACATACAGTATATACATAAGATACAGAGAACATACAGTATACACATAAGATACAGAGAACATACAGTATATACATAAGATACAGAGAACATACAGTATATACATAAGATACAGAGAACATACAGTATATACATAAGATACAGAGAACATACAGTATATACATAAGATACAGAGAACATACAGTATATACATAAGATACAGAGAACATACAGTATACACATAAGATACAGAGAACATACAGTATATACATAAGATACAGAGAACATACAGTATACACATAAGATACAGAGAACATACAGTATACACATAAGATACAGAGAACATACAGTATATACATAAGATACAGAGAACATACAGTATATACATAAGATACAGAGAACATACAGTATATACATAAGATACAGAGAACATACAGTATACACATAAGATACAGAGAACATACAGTATACACATAAGATACAGAGAACATACAGTATACACATAAGATACAGAGAACATACAGTATATACATAAGGTACAGAGCACATACAGTATACACATAAGATACAGAGAACATACAGTATACACATAAGATACAGAGAACATACAGTATACACATAAGATACAGAGAACATACAGTATATACATAAGATACAGAGAACATACAGTATATACATAAGATACAGAGAACATACAGTATACACATAAGATACAGAGAACATACAGTATATACATAAGATACAGAGAACATACAGTATATACATAAGATACAGAGAACATACAGTAACATAAGGGCAGACTAGATGGACCGTATGGTCTCCTTCTGCCGTCAACCTTCTATGTTTCTATGTAAGGAGCAAAACCCAGGATAGTGAAAATACTGGGTTTTGGTCCACTTTCAGGGCACACTAAACAAAATCTATACATACAATGAGTAGCTGCAATACAGGTCAGAGGGCAAATTACAAGTGAGTGAGCTACAATCAGCAGAGACACTGCAGATGGATGAGATACAGTTTGGCCACGGGGGGAGTGTTCAGCCTGCTGGATGCCCTGCCCCCTCCACATGTCACACTGTCCCTACCTTCTACATTTAAAGCAGACAAAACCCGGTGTGGCCGCCCCCCCCCCCCTTCCCATGGCATCCCCCTGCTTCCTTGGGCTGTGAGCGCATTCAGATAGGCTGGGATGGGATGGGAGTGCATGCACTGCTGGGGTCGCATTTGCCTCCTATTGAAGTTAAAGCGGACCTACAGCATCATTTAATGAAAAGCCCAAACCCTTAAGCTATTCCCCAGCATCTAAAATGAATACATCTAATGTTTTTAGTAACTTAGTTTCTATTCTTTCCCCCACTGGGCTGCAACTCTGTTCAGGACTCTAAGATATGGGCGCCACCATCTTGCCTCAGATACAATACATACTGAGGAGAGGGGTCAAAAGTGCAGGGGGCGGGGTTATAGCTGTGAGCAGTGAGCAGAGCCGGGGGGGGGGGGGAAGAGACATACAAGATAGGCTCTTATTCAGGGTAAAGGTCCAGATTAATGTGGGCAATTTGTATGTACAGGGTGCGGGAAACATACAAGATAGGCTCTTATTCAGGGTGAAGGTCAAGATTAATGTGGGCAATCTGTATGTACAGGGTGTGGGAAACATACAAGATAGGCTCTTATTCAGGGTGAAGGTCAAGATTAATGTGGGCAATCTGTATGTACAGGGTGCGGGAAACATACAAGATAGGCTCTTATTCAGGGTGAAGGTCAAGATTAATGTGGGCAATCTGTATGTACAGGGTGTGGGAAACATACAAGATAGGCTCTAATTCAGGGTGAAGTTCCGAATTAATGTGAGCAATCTGTATGTACAGGGGCAGAGCAGAGCTGGGGGTCAGGAAAAAGACAGCAATATCAGAATGCAGAGCGGCACAGTCAGAAGACACTTCCTGTTTGCAGGAAACTCCATGGGCTGCCATCTTGGATGTTTAATGTCTCAGGAAATGCAGTAGATGTAGGTAGGATGATTTTTAATGTGGGAAATCTGCATGTACAGGGTGTGGGGAACATACAATATAGGCTCTTATTCAGGGTGAAGGTCCGGATTAATGTGGGCAATCTGTATGTACAGGGGGGAGAAGCATACAAGATAGGCTCTTATTCAGGGTGAAGGTCCGGATTAATGTGGGCAATCTGTATGTACATGTGGAAGAAACTTACAAGATATGCTCTTATTCAGGGTGAAGGTCTGGATTAATGTGTGCAATCTGTATGTACAGGGGGGATAAACATACAAGATAGGCTCTTATTTAGGGTGAAGGTCCGGATTAATGTGGGCAATATGTATGTACAGTGGGGAAACATACAAGATAGGCTCTTATTCAGGGTGAGGGTCTGGATTAATGTGGGCAATCTGTATGTACAGGGGGGGGATACAAGATAGGCTCTTATTCAGCGTGAAGGTCTGGATTAATGCGAGCAATCTGTATGTACAGGGGGGAGAAACATACAAGATAGGCTCTTATTCAGGGTGAAGGTCCGGATTAATGTGGGCAATATGTATGTACAGTGGGGAAACATACAATATAGGCTCTTATTCAAGGTGAGGGTCCGGATTAATGTGGGCAATCTGTATGTACAGGGCGGGGGGGGCATACAAGATAGGCTCTTATTCAGGGTGAAGGTCTGGATTAATGTGAGCAATCTGTATGTACAGGGGGGGATAAACATACAAGATAGGCCCTTATTCAGGGTGAGGGTCCAGATTAATGTGGGCAATCTGTATGTACAGTGGGGAAACATACAAGATAGGCTCTTATTCAGGGTGAGGGTCCGGATTCATGTGGGCAATCTGTATGTACAGTGGGGAAACATACAAGATAGGCTCTTATTCAGGGTGATAGTCCGGAATAATATGAGCAATCTGTATGTACAGGGGGGATAAACATAGAAGATAGGCTCTTATTCAGGGTGAGGGTCCGGATTAATGTGGGTAACCTGTATGTACAGTGGGGAAACATACAAGATAGGCTCTTATTCAGGGTGACAGTCCGGATTAATGTGGGCAATCTGTATGTACAGCGGGGAAACATACAAGATAGGCTCTTATTCAGGGTGAGGGTCCGGAATAATGTGGGCAATCTGTATGTACAGGAGGGATAAACATACAAAATAGGCTCTTATTCAGGGTGAGGGTCCGTGTAGCGATAACCCTTATCGCCGGAGGGCTTCACCGCCCGAGACGTCCTTTTCCCAATCGTAAGAGGTGCTGCTGGAATTCCAGAGTCGTCCGTGAGGAAACAGGAACAGCCCTTACAAGGGCTAGTGAACTGTAATATAGCGTTTCCCCCAATAAGAGACAGAACTCAGTATTGAGGGTGAAGGTGAAGTGTCTTTATTAGTGCCACTCTAGGCCTTATATACACAAGTCTCTATTGCATGACACACACACAGACCAATAGCAGCAGGGCATACAATCCCTCAACTCTGCCGGTGACGCAATCAGTAGAACAATAGCAGGCCGTAATACAATCAATCAGGACAATGCCATTGACTGTGACGTAATCAACAATACACAATGGCAGTCAAAATACAATGACATTGCCTGTAACAGTATCAAAATACAATGACCTAATTAAGAAAAGGCCAGTGAATGACCCGGTGGGCAACTGAATAGTGATGACATCCAAAAGACAGAGCGTCTGTCACAATGCCCCCTTTTTGTGGAACACCCGGCAGACCCGGATTGACCCTGTTCGGGTTAACGTGGGGCTGTCCGGACTCTTGTTATGGGCAGAGTTCTGTTTGCCAGGATAATCCATCAGCATTACTGGTTTGTCTACAGGGCCTGTATACACACACACACATGCAGTTGTACTCACAGGGTGCTGGTCTTGTCATTTCCCCCCAATAAGAGACAGAACTCAGTATTGAGGGTGAAGATGATACACACACACACCCCCCCCCCACACACACACACACATACAGTTGTACTCACAGGGTGCTGGTCTTGTACACACACATGTACTCACAGGGTGCTGGTCTTGTACACACACATGTACTCACAGGGTGCTGGTCTTGTACACACAAACAGTTGTACTCACAGGGTGCTGGTCTTGTACACACACATGTACTCACAGGGTGCTGGTCTTGTACACACACACTCTTAGCTCTGGTTGCAAGGCATTGAGAAAATGTTCTAGTAAAAACAACTGTAGGCTTCCGGGGTGACAGCGTACCGGGCTAACAAAGCCTCCTTTACCAGATGGTAGTGTGGTAAGTCCGCATCAGGGATGGCCCGGAAAGCATCGGAAGCTTTCCCAGATAGTTTCCCTGATAATATGGTGACCCATTCCTCCGTGGGTACCCGGTGTAAAGCGCAAAATCCATCAATCTCACCGTCACTTTCCTGGAAGGACTTAAATGCTGCAAATGGAATCTTTCTCCCCCCAGTGTAACTGAGGCTGAGAGGCTGCTGGGTTGAAAGTCGCCGATCTTCCCTTCGCTTACTGGCCTCTGCCTCCGCTGCGGCGAAGACTCGGTCGATCAGTTCTTGTGATGGATTCGGCCATAGACCGACAATCTGTTCCGATCCGCTTGAACGAGAGCAGCGCCTTCATCGATCTCTATATTGGTTTCGGTCCTCACTGCTGCACGATCCATTTCGATCAGCTCGGCTATCAGTTCCTGACGTGGGCGGTTGCTAGCTGACCTTCCCCGGCTCTCGAGTAGATCCTTCAGGGTCAGCCTTTTCAACTTGTCATACTGACTCTCCATCAGGGTAGCACTCTCTCTGGGTACAAAGGACCATCCGACCGCTTGCCACCAATTGTAGCGATAACCCTTATCGCCGGAGGGCTTCACCGCCCGAGACGTCCTTTTCCCAATCGTAAGAGGTGCTGCTGGAATTCCAGAGTCATCCGTGAGGAACCAGGAACAGCCCTTACAAGAGCTAGTGAATTGTAATATAGCGTTTCCCCCAATAAGAGACAGAACTCAGTATTGAGGGTGAAGGTGAAGTGTCTTTATTAGTGCCACTCTAGGCCTTATATACACAAGTCTCTATTGCATGACACACACACCGACCAATAGCAGCAGGGCATACAATCCCTCAACTCTGCCGGTGACGCAATCAGTAGAACAATAGCAGGCTGTAATACCATCAATCAGGACAATGCCATTGACTGTGACGTAATCAACAATACACAATGGCAGTCAAAATACAATGACATTGCCTGTAACAGTATCAAAATACAATGACCTAATTAAGAAAAGGCCAGTGAATGACCCGGTGGGCAACTGAATAGTGATGACATCCAAAAGACAGAGCGTCACAGTCCGGATTAATGTGGGCAATCTGTATGTACAGGGGGAAAACATACAAGATAGGCTCTTATTCAGGGTGAGGGTACGGAATAATGTGGGCAATCTGTATGTACAGGGGGGGATACACATACAAGACAGGCTCTTATTCAGGGTGAGGGTCCGGATTAATGTGGGCAATCTGTATGTACAGGGGGGGGGACATACAGGATAGGCTCTTATTCAAGGTGACTATCCGGATTTATGTGGGCAATCTGTATGTACAGTGTGTGGGAAACATATAAGATAGGCTCTTATTCAGGGTAAAGGACCGGATTAATGTGGGCAATCTGTATGTACAGGGGGAAACATATAAGATAGGCTCTTATTCAGGGTGAGGGTCTGGATTAATGTGAGCAATCTGTATGTACAGGGGGAAACATATAAGATAGGCTCTTATTCAGGGTGAAGGTCCGGATTAATGTGAGCAATCTGTATGTACAGGGTGAGGGAAACATATAAGATAGGCTCTTATTCAGGGTGAAAGTCCGGATTAATGTGAGCAATCTGTATGTACAGGGGGAAACATATAAGATAGGCTCTTATTCAGGGTGAAGGTCTGGATTAATGTGGGCAATCTGTATGTACAGGGTGTGGGAAACATATAAGATAGGCTCTTATTCAGGGTGAAGGTCCGGATTAATGTGAGCAATCTGTATGTACAGGGTGAGGGAAACATATAAGATAGGCTCTTCTTCAGGGTGAAGGTCCGGATTAATGTGGGCAATCTGTATGTACAGGGTGAGGGAAACATATAAGATAGGCTCTTATTCAGGGTGAAGGTCCGGATTAATGTGAGCAATCTGTATGTACAGGGTGAGGGAAACATATAAGATAGGCTCTTATTCAGGGTGAAGGTCCGGATTAATGTGAGCAATCTGTATGTACAGGGTGTGGGAAACATATAAGATAGGCTCTTATTCAGGGTGAGGGTTCGGATTAATGTGGGCAATCTGTATGTACAGGGTGTGGGAAACATATAAGATAGGCTTTTATTCAGGGTGAGGGTTCGGATTAATGTGGGCAATCTGTATGTACAGGGTGTGGGAAACATATAAGATAGGCTTTTATTCAGGGTGAGGGTTCGGATTAATGTGAGCAATCTGTATGTACAGGGTGTGGGAAACATATAAGATAGACTCTTATTCAGGGTGAGGTTCCGGATTAATGTGGGCAATCTGTATGTACAGGGTGTGGGAAACATATAATATAGGCTCTTATTCAGGGTGAGGGTCCGGATTAATGTGGGCAATCTGTATGTACAGGGTGTGGGAAACATATAAGATAGGCTCTTATTCAGGGTGAGGGTCCGGATTAATGTGGGCAATCTGTATGTACAGGGTGTGGGAAACATATAAGATAGGCTCTTATTCAGGGTGAAGGATTGCTTTATCTTGGGATGCCTCTGCCCTCCTGGGTTTTGGCTCGCTATGATTTGGAATGTGTGTGTGAGATCCCTGGAATGGGACACATTAAAATTTGACTTTGGTTCCGTTTAAGGCCCTGGCCCTGGTCAGTGGCTCTATAGTCTCCAAGGCTGGTTATAGCTTGCCCTAGGGGCATCCCGGGGAGTGTGAGAGGCAACAAATTACATTTCCTTCCACTTTAAAAGACCATGGGAATATCTTCCAACTTTTCAATGTGGGAAAGAGGGACAATTTTTAAATGAAGCCACACCCCCTCATTGAGGAATTATGGAGCCACGCCCCCTCATTGAGAGATGGATGAAGCTACACCCCCTCATTGAGGGATGGATGAAGCCACGCCCCCTCATTGAGGGATGGATGAAGCCACGCCCCTCATTGAGGGACGGGTGAAGCTACGCCCCCTCATTGAGGGATGGATGACGCCACGCCCCTGCTACGTTCAAGTCACTAACCAGACTTGATCTGGCTTCTGTTGTCCGATTCCCAATTACTATATTCTAAGAGAAATCAATACACGCGACAAGGTGTGTAGCAAAACCTCAGAGAAACACACTGAGCAGGGGGAGCTTCTGACCCCTGATTTTATTGAAAACTTTCATAGTTAGAGCATGCGCAGAACAGACAATTACCTAAGTTAAAAATAATGAGAACAGAAAATTTATGACCATGTACAAGGTTGAGTTCAGGGAGTATTTTATAGTTTTCTCAGTTCCCAGAGCCCCCCATGCGAAGCAGCACATTCCTTAGATAAGGAATAAGGGATAAGGAGAAGCCTTGCAAAAGCAATTACAGAAAAGTCCAGCGTTAAAGCGTTACTCTAACATACAGAAAATAAACCATAGTCTTTCAGAACTATGTTTCTTAAATCTGGATCTTCTCATTTCCCCCCTTTGACATCTCCATCTGTCTTTCCTTTGACTGTGTCCACTTCGGAAGGTTTATAGCCAGTTCAGTCACTCAGGTACTATCCCAGGCCGGCGAGTTGCCTAGGGGAACACAGGTCTTCTCCAACTGGTTCCATCCCCCAAGTACTTGAACAGCATCCTTCCAAAGAAGAGTCTCGAATTTTGACAGATGATATGTCAATTCTAAAGGAAAGAAACATAGTTACTCATTTAGAAAGCACATTATGTGCAATCAAGATACGTTTATGTGTTACTTTAGGTGTCTTGATCCTGGCTACAAGGCAAAGAGCTAGTTTTACTAGAACATAAATCATTATGCCCAGAAGGCACAATGTCAAAATATTAATCAAGATATTCTTGATCCATTGTAGTGGACCTCTCCAGTTTCCCCAATCTCCAAAAGGAGACCAGTCTTTTGCTTTTGCTTTTACTTCATAATAATCAGGTATCTCTAATGAGGTATTATGTATCCAAGTACAGCTGTTAGGCACTTACCTCACCGCCGTTCCGGGTCCCGCGGCGCGTTGCCGGCTGCCTCCCACCAAGCTGCGGCCCGGCGGTCCCCGGGTCTGCCGGCTCCTCGGCGCCGTCGTGGGGATCTAGGGCGGGCGGCGCAGGACGCCATGGGTGGCCGCGTCGCAGCCCGCTCCGCGCGGCTGCGCGGCCTTGCGGCTCTCCCCTCCAGCTCTGCGCTTCCCCTTCCTGGCGGGGGCGCGCCCGATCGCCAACGTGCTCGCGCGCGCGCGCGAGCACGTCTGCTTTATGCCTCCCGGCGGCGCTTCCCCCAGCGCGCCCGCCGGGGGCGAGTTTGAATTACCCAGTCAGTGGCCGGTTCTTTGGATCGGACCCAGGGACTGGTCGGCCTGTCTGGCCTGGGCCGTCCAGCTCCTGGGACCGATCCCACTTCATTGTTTGCACCAAGCACCTTCCTTCCCTCCTTTTTCCCTGTTTCCCATTGGCCAGACTTCCCTATATATTGGTACTGTTCCAGGTTCCCAGTGCCCGTTATAGCTTCTGGGTTCTGGATGTGTGCTGCTGTGTTTGTGAAGATATTGGATTGGATTTGGATTTGGATTTGGACCCTGACTATTCTTGCTAGCTGCCTGCCCCGACCTTCTGCTTTGCCTGACCATTCTATTGCCTGACCCTCCTGTACTTCGCCTGTGACCCCCTGGAATTGACCCCGGCTACCCTCGACCATCCTCTGTCTTCTCCCCTGGATACCTCGCCTGAGACTACCTGGTTTGACCTCGGCTTGAATTTCGGACTTTCCGCACCCGGCATCCTCACCCGGGATTCCCTGCTTAACACCAAACTGCACCTTAAGCTACTATCCCTTGCGCCTGTTAAGTCCTGGGGGCAACCGACTGGGAGAGGCATTACTCGCGTCTCCTACAAGCGGGGGCTTGTCTATAGGCAGAAGTGGCGGTGGAGATTGGGGGATACTGGCTTAAGACAGACGGGTGTTAGGTACAATCCTGACATTATAACGGGCCAGAACAAGAATGGACCAAATTCTGGAGCAGGTGCAGGCCCTGACGGCGGCGGTGGAGCACCTGGCTCATCGAGTTGCGGCCCAGGAGAACCGTCCTACTCCCATGGTCCCCACTTCCCAGGGGGCTCCGGCCGCAATGACAGTGGAACCCAAGATCCCGCTCCCTGAAAAATTTTTTGGTGACAGGGCAAAGTTTGCCAATTTCCGGGACTCTTGTAAACTTTACTTTCAGCTTCGCCCGGTGTCCTCGGGCTCACAGGAACAAAAAGTGGGCTTGATTATATCCCTATTACATGGAGACCCTCAGTCCTGGGCTTTTAGTCTATCTACTCAGGACCCCATCCGCCAGTCAGTGGACAGTTTCTTCACTGCTATGGAGGTCCTTTATGACGATCCTGACAAGGGAGCCTCAGCTGACGCAAAGTTACGCACCCTCCGCCAGGGACGCCGTCCAGCCGAGGACTATTGTTCCGAATTCCGGCGTTGGGCAGTTGACTCACGCTGGAACAATCCTGCCCTCTGTGGTCAATTCCGGTTAGGTCTGGCTGACGCTATCAAAGATACCCTGGTGAACTATCCGGAACCCCAAACACTGGATGACTTAATGCACTTGGCCATCCGCGTTGACCGCAGACTCCGGGAACGGCGCCTGGAGAAAGGATCACATTTTGAACCCGCGGCAAAATCTGAGGTTCCCGTCGCTCAACCTTCTGAAGAGCCTATGCAGCTAGGTGCCACCAGGCTCACCGAAGGCGAGCGACGACGACGTCTATCCGAGGGGCTCTGTCTATACTGTGGTGGGACCGGCCACATGGTTAGACTTTGCCCAAAGAAACCGTCGGGAAACTTCAGAGCCTAGGGGGTATCGAGGGGGCCCTCCTAGGCTGTAAGGTATCTCCTCAAGTATCGTCTCCAGTTTTTGTCCCAGTTCAGGTTATGTTTGGTGCCAAATATATTAACTTAAAGGCTCTTCTCGATTCTGGAGCAGCTGGGAACTTCCTAGACTCTGATCTAGCTCAGACTCTAGGAATCATGGCACAAACCCTGCCAACTCCTATCCGGGTGTCAGCCATTGATGGCACTCCAGTGGCCGGGGGGTTAGTTCAGTTTCAATCACCTCCCATGCAAATCAAAATTGGAGCCAGTCATTCTGAGGTTATCAGGTTCCTGATTTTGAGCATGCCTGGGACCCCCTTGATTCTGGGGTTGCCATGGCTGCAGACGCATAATCCTCAAATTGATTGGGTTTCAGGGCAAATTACCAAGTGGGGACACCAGTGTTTCCGGAGCTGCCTTGAATTTCCCCTCAGGGTCACACACTTACTCCCTAGTGGGATTCCTACTCCATATTTGGAGTTTGTCTGCTGCCTTTTCTGAAAAAACATCAGCAAACTTCCTCCCCATAGACCTTGGGACTGCCCAATAGAACTGCTCCCTGGTGCGATGCCTCCCAGAGGGAGAATATTTAATTTGACCCGAACAGAAACCCTTGCCATGCGGGAATACATCGCTGAGAACTTAGAGAAAGGGTTTATTCGGCCTTCATCTTCCCCAGCGGGGGCAGGGTTTTTTTTTGTGGAGAAAAAGGATGGGGGACTTCGCCCCTGTATCGATTACCGGGGCTTAAATAATATCACGGTGAAAAACAAGTATCCCCTACCGCTTATAGAGGGGCTCTTTACACAGGTGGTCGGGGCGCAGGTCTTCTCCAAACTAGATCTCAGAGGGGCCTATAACCTCATAAGAATTAGGCATGGGGATGAGTGGAAAACGGCCTTTAATACCCTTGAGGGGCATTATGAATATTTGGTTATGCCCTTCGGCCTGTGTAATGCCCCTGCGGTTTTTCAAAGTTTTGTTAATGAAATTTTCCGAGATTATCTGGGCCGATTTATGGTTGTCTACTTAGATGACATTTTAATTTTTTCTTCTTCCCTTGATGAGCATCGAAAACATGTGCGCCTAGTTTTACAGAAACTTAGAGAGAATTGTTTATATGTCAAATTAAAGAAATGCCAATTTGAGGTTTCTGAGGTTCCGTTCCTCGGTTACATTATCTCTAAGTCTGGTCTGTCTATGGACCAATCTAAGGTGAGGGCTGTTTTGGAATGGGAGCAACCCAGAGATTTGAAGGGCCTGCAGAGGTTTTTGGGTTTTGCCAATTTTTACAGAAGGTTCATTAAGAATTTTTCGGCCCTGGTTACACCACTAACCAATTTGACAAAGAAAAGCGGGTATCCCCCGGTTTGGCCGGCTCAAGCTGTCCAGGCCTTCGAGAATCTTAAGAGGGTATTTAGCAGAGCTCCCGTCCTAGTCCATCCCGATGAACAACGACCCTTCCTTGTAGAGGTGGATGCCTCAGAGATAGCGGTCGGAGCGGTCTTGTCCCAATACTACGGCTCACCTGCTCGCCTCCATCCATGTGCCTTCTTTTCCAAGAAATTCTCAGCAGCCGAAAAGAATTAGGATATCGGTAACAGAGAATTACTGGCCATCAAACTTGCCTTCCAGGAATGGAGGCACTGGCTGGAGGGGGCTCAATATCCAGTAACGGTCTTTACTGACCATAAAAATCTGGAATACATTCAGTCCGCCAAGAGGTTAACTCCTAGACAGGCTCGCTGGTCCTTATTCTTTTCTCGGTTTAACTTTTCTATAACATATAAGCCCGGGTCTAAGAATGTAAAGGCGGACGCCCTGTCTCGGAGTTTCTCTCCCCCTGACTTACCGGAGAGGGTGGTTTCTCCCATCGTACCTCACTCCCTAGTGGTGGCCGCCATTCAACCCCAACTTCCTGATCTTACTCAATTCCAGGCCCAAGCTCCTCCTGGGAAACCCACGTCAGCCCTGTTTGTGCCTTCTGCTTACCGGTCTGAGTTTTTGTCCCATTTTCATGATACTAAAACAACCGGGCATCCAGGGATTAAAAAAACCATAGCTTTATTGTTACGCCAAGTTTGGTGGCCTTCTCTCAGGAAGGACGCTCAAAAGTTTGTCTCCGCTTGCAAAGTCTGTGCCCAAAGTAAGTCCTTGAGGAGCTCACCGGAAGGCCCACTCCTTCCATTATCCATTCCTGCCTCCCCGTGGACACATTTGGCCATGGATTTTGTTACTGACCTCCCTCCGTCTCAGGGTCATACGGTTATCTGGGTAATTGTGGACCGTTTTAGCAAGATGGCCCATTTCGTCCCCTTAAAGAAACTCCCCTCAGCTCAAACTCTTGCTCAACTTTTCATTACTCATGTCTTTAGGATTCATGGTATTCCCATGGATGTTGTTTCGGATAGAGGGGTCCAGTTTGTCTCCCGGTTTTGGAGGGCCTTCTGTGCCAAGTTGGGGTTCTCAGTCTCCCTTTCCTCGGCCTTTCATCCGCAATCGAATGGTCAAACCGAGAGGACGAACCAGTCCCTGGAACAATACTTGCGCTGTTTTACGGCGGGTTCTCAGACTGATTGGGCCTTCTTCTTACCTTTTGCTGAGTTTGCTTTTAACAACGCCACGCATTCGTCCACAGGGGTTTCTCCTTTCCACTGTGTTTATGGCAAGGATCTGAAGTTTTCTGCTCTTTCGGACCAACCCTCTAGAGTTCCCTCTGTGGATGAATGGGTTTCTAAATGGCCAGGAGAGTGGAATAAAATTCAACAACACCTAACTAGGGCCGCTCGTTTACAGAAAAGATTTTCTGATCGCAAGCGATCGTCTAATTCTAACTTTAAAGTGGGTGACTGGGTTTGGCTCTCAACCAAGAACTTGGCGTTACGCCAACCCTCCGCTAAATTAGGACCCAAGTTTATTGGCCCATTCCCCATAACACACAAAGTCAACCAGGTGACGTACCGGTTGGCCCTCCCCTCTTCCATGAAAATCTGTAAATCTTTTCATGTTTCACTTCTTAAGTCCGCAAGAAACCATGAACTTAATAGTCCCCCTAGTCCTGTGGTAGTTGAGGGGCATCAGGAGTTTGAGGTTGCCCGGGTCCTTGATTCTCGTTTCTTTCGGAACTCTCTTCAATATCTTATTGACTGGAAGGGGTACGGTCCGGAAGAAAGATCTTGGGTTCCTGCCAGAGAAGTTCATGCACAGAGTTTAGTAAGGAAGTTCCATAGAGAAAATCCGTTAAAACCCAGCTTGGAGGGTCCAGTGGCCCCTCCTCAGGGGGGGGGTAATGTTAGGCACTTACCTCACCGCCGTTCCGGGTCCCGCGGCGCGTTGCCGGCTGCCTCCCACCAAGCTGCGGCCCGGCGGTCCCCGGGTCTGCCGGCTCCTCGGCGCCGTCGTGGGGATCTAGGGCGGGCGGCGCAGGACGCCATGGGTGGCCGCGTCGCAGCCCGCTCCGCGCGGCTGCGCGGCCTTGCGGCTCTCCCCTCCAGCTCTGCGCTTCCCCTTCCTGGCGGGGGCGCGCCCGATCGTCAACGTGCTCGCGCGCGCGCGCGAGCACGTCTGCTTTATGCCTCCCGGCGGCGCTTCCCCCAGCGCGCCCGCCGGGGGCGAGTTTGAATTACCCAGTCAGTGGCCGGTTCTTTGGATCGGACCCAGGGACTGGTCGGCCTGTCTGGCCTGGGCCGTCCAGCTCCTGGGACCGATCCCACTTCATTGTTTGCACCAAGCACCTTCCTTCCCTCCTTTTTCCCTGTTTCCCATTGGCCAGACTTCCCTATATATTGGTACTGTTCCAGGTTCCCAGTGCCCGTTATAGCTTCTGGGTTCTGGATGTGTGCTGCTGTGTTTGTGAAGATATTGGATTGGATTTGGATTTGGATTTGGACCCTGACTATTCTTGCTAGCTGCCTGCCCCGACCTTCTGCTTTGCCTGACCATTCTATTGCCTGACCCTCCTGTACTTCGCCTGTGACCCCCTGGAATTGACCCCGGCTACCCTCGACCATCCTCTGTCTTCTCCCCTGGATACCTCGCCTGAGACTACCTGGTTTGACCTCGGCTTGAATTTCGGACTTTCCGCACCCGGCATCCTCACCCGGGATTCCCTGCTTAACACCAAACTGCACCTTAAGCTACTATCCCTTGCGCCTGTTAAGTCCTGGGGGCAACCGACTGGGAGAGGCATTACTCGCGTCTCCTACAAGCGGGGGCTTGTCTATAGGCAGAAGTGGCGGTGGAGATTGGGGGATACTGGCTTAAGACAGACGGGTGTTAGGTACAATCCTGACAACAGCACTCGTAATCCTCTGTCATTTCACAAAGTTATTTAACAAACTCTCTTTACAAGTAGATGCTCCTATATGGGTGTGGTTTTTATTTCCTAATAAGAAGCACCAATCTGGTCTATATACTCTTCCCGTTGAATGGTAATTTATCTCATTAGCAGAACTATTGACTCTCTCATACTGTAATTGAATAGGGATGGCTACGAGGGGTACCCGGGAAGACGAAGGATGTAACTTACTACATATGCAACATTTGTCAAAACCAGTTTGTCTAGCAAAAGAGTATTTATACTTTAGCAAAAGTAACTTTTGATGATGAGTGCCTATCTCCCTTCTATTTCTTATAGGTGCAGGGGATGAAATATTGAGGCAGAAAGCCGTTATCATTGTTAAGAGGAAATATTTAATTTTCCCTCTGGACCTGTAACCTTTTTGCAATGACTTGCGTGTATCCAAGTGGATTTTCCTTCAAGTTTCACTGAAGTAGGCGTTGTCAAAAGAACTTGAAAGGGTCCTTCAAACCTTGATTCCAAAGATTTTCTAGAATGTTTCTTTACATAGACAAAGTCTCCTGGTTGGAGATTATGAGTTCCTGTTATCTGGTCGGGGTCTGGAAGAGAATCAAAAACACTTTTGTGCAGTTTAGTGAGATGTTTCTGCAACTGTATCACATAATCAGTCAATTCATCACATTTTAGGGCAAGATGTTGTGGAAAGTACAACCCAGTTCTGGGAGCACTTCCAAACAAAATTTCATAAGGTGACAACCCTGTTTTCTTTGTAGGGGGGCATCTTATTGAAAATAACACAATTGGTAAACAATCTATCCATGGTTTACCTAACTCCTTCATAGCTTCCTGTAACTTCAGTTTAATGGTGCCATTCAGTCTCTCCACACTCCCTGAACTCTGTGGGTGATAGGGTGTATGGAAGGACTGTTGGACACCTAGCATTTGCATCACATTTTGCATTATTTCACCTGTAAAGTGCGAGCCACGGTCACTTTCTATGGTCTCACATAGACCAAAACGTGGTATCAATTCTGTAATTAATTTCTTAGCCGTGGTTTTAGCTATTGCTGATTTTACTGGGTAAGCTTCTGGCCATCCCGAAAACAAGTCAATACACACAAGTACATACTCAAAGGGTCCACTCTTAGGGAGTTGGATGTAATCAATTTGAAGCCTTTGAAATGGATAGAGAGACCTAGGTTGATGTCTTCCCGGTGTCTTAACAACCTGTCCTGGGTTCTCCGTCAAACAGATAGAGCATGCTGCACAGTATTGTCGTGCCATGCTACTAAAGCCTGGAGCATACCAAGTCTGATTGGTACTCCTTACCATAGAGTTTGCACTCTGATGTGTAGGCAGGTGTGATACCTGTGCCTGTTCTGGGTATAGGAAGCTAGGCAAGCACAATCGGCTTCCTTTGACCCATAATCCATCATTTTGCTGGGCTCCTGCTCTGAGCCATTTTTCCTTTTCCTCAGGCATCACTTTGTCCTGAAGATTTTTCATCAGTTCCATACTTACCGCAGATTCCTGGGTAAGATTTACACTTACACTCTCTATCTTCTTCAAAGCTGCTTGTTTAGCTGCTAAGTCAGCTTTTTCATTACCTTTAGCCTCTTTGGTTGTTTGTTTTGTGTGGGCTGCTACTTTTACTATAGCCACCTTTTTGACATTGTTCAGGTTGGTCAGAATTTCTTTAACTAAATCAGCATGTCTAATGGGGGTTCCTGCAGCTGTTAAGAATCCCCTTGCTTTCCACAGGTGGGCGTAATCGTGGGCAATACCCCAAGAATAGGCGGAGTCTGTCCAGACCGTGCCCTGTAGTGTCTTTTAGCAGCATTATTGCCCTAGAGAGGGCTGTAAGTTCTGCTTCCTGAGCAGACATATGAGGTGGCAATGGCTCAGCTTCTACCACTTCATGTTCAGTTACTATTGCATAACCTGTATGAAACTGTCCTTTTTCATCAGCATATCTGCTGCCATCTACAAAAAATTAAAATTCTGGGTTTTCTAAAGGTGTATCATGCACATGTGGTAAACCCATTGTTTCTTGCTTCATAAGTTCAATGCAGTCATGTGTGTCTTCAGTATGTTCAAATTCTAAAAAATTCTCAAAATCTTCACTATTACTCCCCCCTTCAGAATCTGAAGAAATTGGTAACAAAGTCGCCAGATTCAGAGAAGTACATCTTTGAAACTTAATTGTTGGGGGTAGTAAAAGGGTACACTGCAGCTTAAGCTGTCTAGCCATTGACAGGTGTTTGGGATTAACTTGTGATAATATCCCATGAATGTCGTGATTGGTAGACACAGCTAATTCATTATCAAGTACAATTTCAGAAGCTTTGTCTACCAATAGAGAAACTACTGCTACACGAATAATAAGCAATAGGTCTTTGTTTTGTGCCATGTGCCTGCCTTAAAACTCCTGTAGCGTGTCCTTGTATTTCAGTAGCCATGAGTGTAAATGGCTGAGAATAATCAGGAAGACCTAAAGCTGGTGCTTGTGTGACTGCAAGTTTAAGTTGTTCAAAATCATCTCTTACTTCTGGTGTTAGGCAAAAAAAAAAGTGTGACTTTGACACAATCATACAGTGGTTGCATAAGTGAACTGGCTTGCATAATCCACTGTCTACAGTAAGAGATGAGTCCTAGAAACGCTCTTAACTGTTTATGTGTCTTAGGAGGTGACATGTTCCTGACTATTTCCACTCTGTCTTTAGTAAGGTGTCTAGTGCCTTGTGAAATGCAGTGACCTAGAAAGGTTGGCAGAATTGTAGCTTTTCTTTGCTAGCCTTGCAGCCATTCTCAGCCAAAAATGTAAGAAGAGACAAAGTACCCTCCTCACATGTGATTTTGTCTGGGCAGCAAAGAAGCAAAACGTCTACCTATTGTAGAAGTACACAATCTGTTGATGGTTTCCATCCTGCCAAGACTGAAAAGCGAAGAGGTGGTAACATTCAGGTGCTAAAGGAACCGAAGAGAAAGCTCCCGTTAGATCCACGCAAGAAAAAATACATGCTTGTACTCGGTATTTGAGAAAGCAATGTATGAGGGTTTGGAACCACTGGTGTCATTGGAGCCAAAATGTTATTAATGGCTCTAAGATCTTGTACCATCCTGTATTTCAAAACCTTTTTCCTGACTGGATACAAAGGAGTATTAGCCCCTGATTGCATCTGAATCAAAGCACCCTTGGCCAAAAGCTCGTCAATTTGTTCTCCTATAGCTTGTTCTTGTGCAGCACTCAAAGGGTACTGCTTAAGCTGTGGTAGGGTAGATCCTGGTTTGATATGGACCTCTACTGGTGAGACAGGGAGAAGTCCTATATCAGACCCTGACTTAGGCCATAAATGGTCAGGTACAGTTCTTAGTAAATCTTGATCATTCTCTGTAAGTACATTAGTGAGTTCAAAATCTTCAAGAGCTTGTACTTGCATACAATATTCTAAATCATCAGGATGGTCAGGCAAAGTTAGAACAACTTGACCATCTTCTTGAAAATCAATTTTTGCTTGAAGTTTAGTTAAGTTATCTACACCCAATAAATTGTAAGGTGCTGAATCACAGACTAGAAATTTAGAGATAAACATGTGTGGACCAAGCCTGCCCTCTAGTGGTTTAGATATGGGCATAACTTTAGGCAGACCATCGAAACCTGAAGCTATAGTTTGGGCTTCTGACTGCTGTTTCTTACTTAAAACGTTATTACTAATGACAGATTTAGTCGCTCCTATAGCAATCAAAAATTCAACTGTTTTGCCATCAATTTCAATCGGTATTATGGGTGTTTTGACTGGTACTGTGAATGTTACTGCCGATAGTCAGTCTTGTTCTTTACTTTTAGATGCTGACTTATTGGGGGCTGTTCCTTGATTGGCAGCAAACTTTCTACAATTCCTCTTAATGTGACCAGGTTTGTCACAGTAGTAACATTTTAAAATTTTACTCTGAAAATTACCTTGAGATTTAGGTCTAACATCAGTGTTAACCCGGGCAACCATACGCACCTTGGGCTTGTCATGCATATCCATTTCAATACCCTGTGCTTTAGCTAACAATTGTGCCATAGTATGGTTAGTTCTCCAATCTGGGGTAGAAGCCTTTAACTTTTCCTTAATGGTTGGTTTTAAACCATCAATATAGGCTCTAACAAACAACCTTTGAACTCCAATATTTCCAACATCTAAGCCTTCATCAATATATGTTTGTTAAAAATAAAAAATCATCTCTACTGTCCCCAAGTCTAACATTCTGTGGTACATGTGCTCTCATATAATCAGTAAATTGATGAAACATAGTAGGGGACATTTTCATCCTACAAAGATCTTCTCCATCCAACCAGGTGGCATTATGTGACTCCATCATTTGTACTACATACCTGCCAAACCTAGAAGGGCTAGTACGGGGATCAGGTGCATTCTGCAACAAAGCCATACATTCAGCTGGAGTCCATGGCTTATAATAAGGGGTTTCTTGGTTAATAAATTGACCTGCATCTTGGGCATCTGGAATCTGCCTGGTATGGGTAAACACAGGCGCAACTAATTTATAAGTGTTGCTTCTAGGAGGGGGTCCTGCAAGCATATAAGTTTTGCATCTTGGACAATGTGTGACATTATTTGGGATGCCATAAGTCATACAATGTTCACAAGTCCAAGATTTTTCAGTAACTATATTGACATTTTTCTTTCTTGTACTAACTCCATTTATTCTCTCACCTGGATCCCCTCCTTGCTGATCTGCTCCACAAACATTACATTCTTCTTGTTCTAAACCCATCCCCCTACAACCACAAACTTTACATTTCCATGTTCCTTCTTCATTTACTACTTTATCCTGCTCCCTTACTTTACACTGAGTACACATTCTGTCCCAACCCTTATTTATCATTCCACAATAGCATTGCCATAAGCCGCTATCGCCATCATCTGGTCCTGGATCTGGACCATACGTACTGTTACTGGCCAATGGGGAGTCTAGGATACAACTTACTAGTTTCTTTCTTTACTGTCTTTTCATATGGAGGTGGCGGTACTGGGGCTGTTGGAGCATCAGGTATGGGGTCTACTTGGGGATGAAGCAATGGTGTAGTATTCCATTGTTTCCTATGTGGACTGTACGTCCAGCCTTCCTTTTCTGCTAAACTTGAAAGTTTCAGAGCACATTCCACTTGATGATCCCATCCTTTGTCAAAAATAATTCCATGTTTCCCTTTAGCTATCTGTTCCCATTTCCCTAAATCTAATTGTCATTTATGAACTAGCTTAAATTCCTTCCAAATCTTTTTCAAATTCCTAGCGGCATCTAAGCCACACCTTTCCCTGGTGATTTCTTCTAATGTCTGCCACTTCTCTTCCTGGGGTATCTCTTTGGACTGTTCTTTTCCCACCTTCCTAGCAACCTGCCTCAGGTACCTTATTGGGGTCTAACCTCTCTGTGGGCTAGCCTTCTTTGGCTTCCTCCTAAGGAACTAGGAACTGGAGTACCTCTCTGTGGGTCTCTCCTGGTAATGTCTAGTGATCCTACACGCTACCCAAATAGCAACACATAATCCAAGACAATTAGGATCACAAACAACACATCACCTATCATATGGGTAAGTGACAGTCCTAGATACACTAATTGTATCTTATTCCCATCCCAGTAATATTGGCTTTAATTTTCTGAAATCACCACAAACAACACATCACCTATCATATGGGTAAGTGACAGTCCTAGATACACTAATTGTATCTTATTCCCATCCCAGTAATATTGGCTTTAATTTTCTGAAATCACCTATCGACTAGTCCTGGTCTTCTAACTAAGCCTGGGAACTGTGGTTCTTATAACTCAACGTAGTCAAGATCGGCTGGCATGCACCGTAAAGGCGCTGTCAAATCCGGTCAACTTGACAAACTGGCTCACGCCTAAATGAGTTATGGAACCGTACAGGGTAAAATTTTTATCTAAAACTTCTTCTGGTCACCACTTGCGTTCACCGTCACTGGGTTATAGCGGGTTTCCCCTCGCCAGTGGGATGGGGCGTCTAATGACCTTCCAAAGTTTTTAACTAGATGCCAGGCTCATAAAGTTTTTTATCACACTCTCAAAAATAACAAATTCTTAAGGGAACAGACAGACAAGACAAATACAGACAGACAAAACAAATGCAGACAACAGAAGCGCCTTAGGATTCTTAAAATGACCCTCTTTCGCAGAGGCTGGCTATGCCTATCTTACCTTAGAACGGACCCGCTGATGCCTCACAGGGGAAGAGCAGAGTATAAGAGTACATAAAAGCTGTCTCTTACCTGGCCAGGTTTTGAAGTCTGCTGTTCCGAGGTGGCATCAGTTGATGTTCCGTTCGGCGGGTGCGATACCTCTTGCGACAAAATAGAGAGTCCCTGTTCGGAGCGCCACGTAATGTTACGTTCAAGTCACTAACCAGACTTGATCTGGCTTCTGTTGTCCGATTCCCAATTACTATATTCTAAGAGAAATCAATACACGCGACAAGGTGTGTAGCAAAACCTCAGAGAAACACACTGAGCAGGGGACGCTTCTGACCCCTGATTTTATTGAAAACTTTCATAGTTAGAGCATGCGCAGAACAGACAATTACCTAAGTTAAAAATAATGAGAACAGAAAATTTATGACCATGTACAAGGTTGCGTTCAGGGAGTATTTTATAGTTTTCTCAGTTCCCAGAGCCCCCCATGCGAAGCAGCACATTCCTTAGATAAGGAATAAGGGATAAGGAGAAGCCTTGCAAAAGCAATTACAGAAAAGTCCAGCGTTAAAGCGTTACTCTAACATACAGAAAATAAACCATAGTCTTTCAGAACTATGTTTCTTAAATCTGGATCTTCTCACCCCCTCATTGAGGGATGGATGAAGCCACGCCCCTCATTGATAGACGGATGAAGCCACGCCCCCTCATTGAGGGATGGATGAAGCCACGCCCCCTCATTGAGGGATGGATGACGCCACACCCCCTTATTGAGGGATGGATGAAGCCACGCCCCCTCATTGAGGGATGGATAGGAGATACATTGTAACAGTTACAATAGAAACACTTTACATATGCAAATGAATCATTTATTCCTGCAGATCTGCATGTTACACCTCAAAGAGGGACAAATGAGAACGAGGGACAGGGGGACATGGACCCAAAAGAGGGACACTTAGGAGGTATGGAAATAACATGGCTGTTACAGGCAAGTTGGCGCTTATAATTTCACCGAGGATGTCACTGAAAACTTCCCCCAACGATTACGAAGAAAAAACATTTTCGGCCGCGTTCCCCTTTAATTCCCTCGATCCGCCGCACGCCAGCCACATGGCGGCGCAAACCGGCTGCAGCGTCACGTGACCAGTGACGTCCCTGCCAAGGAACGCAAC
The DNA here is from genome assembly GCA_027917425.1 of Gastrophryne carolinensis. NCBI lineage: Eukaryota > Metazoa > Chordata > Amphibia > Anura > Microhylidae > Gastrophryne > Gastrophryne carolinensis. The sequence continues at coordinate 12,740,561 of CM051236.1, read as the reverse complement.
AGTCACGTGACGCCGTTGCTCGGCGACTCGGCCCGCAGTTCGTACGTAAACTACGAGGCGGGAGCCAATGAGCGCGCGCTTCGGGGCGGTGACCACGCCCACGGCGTGATCGACAGCAGCCGTAGCGTATCGCAGCGCGGGAGAAAAGCTTTTGTGGGCGGTGACGAGTGACGTCACGAAACTGTCATCAGCGCCATATTGACGGCTTGACGCACTTCGCGTTCCCGCCTATCGCTCCGTGAGAGGAAACCGGAGACCGGTGAGTGTGTGCGAGAGGGTGTTACCGAACCGGAGGGAGAAGGGGGAGGGGCGGCGGTACCGGAGCAGAGACGTTAGGTTGTAACTAAAGCTTCCGAGAGAGGTTACGTTAGAGCGACTGCCGCATGTGAGATACGTTTCCTGTCCCCCATCTAATGCTGGGGGTCACTTATGGTGTGAGGTGTGTTTCCTGTCCCCCAACTAATGCAGGGATCACTGATGGTGTGAGGGAAAGGTGAGTTTCCTGTCCCCCATCTAATGCAGGGATCACTGATGGTGTGAGGGGGAAGGTGAGTTTCCTGTCCCCCATCTAATGCAGGGATAACTGATGGTGTGAGGAGGGAGGTGAGTTTCCTGTCCCCCATCTAATGCAGGGATAACTGATGGTGTGAGGAGGGAGGTGAGTTTCCTGTCCCCCATCTAATGCAGGGATAACTGATGGTGTGAGGAGGGAGGTGAGTTTCCTGTCCCCCATCTAATGCAGGGATCACTGATGGTGTGAGGGGGGAGGTGAGTTTCCTGTCCCCCATCTAATGCAGGGATCACTGATGGTGTGAGGGGGAAGGTGAGTTTCCTGTCCACCATCTAACGCAGGGATCACTGATGGTGTGAGGGGAAGGTGAGTTTCCTGTCCCCCATCTAATGCAGGGATCACTGATGGTGTGAGGAGGGAGGTGAGTTTCCTGTCCCCCATCTAATGCAGGGATAACTGATGGTGTGAGGGGGGAGGTGAGTTTCCTGTCCCCCCATCTAATGCAGGGATCACTGATGGTGTGAGGGGAAGGTGAGTTTCCTGTCCCCCATCTAATGCAGGGATCACTGATGGTGTGAGGAGGGAGGTGAGTTTCCTGTCCCCCATCTAATGCAGGGATAACTGATGGTGTGAGGGGGGAGGTGAGTTTCCTGTCCCCCCATCTAATGCAGGGATAACTGATGGTGTGAGGGGGGAGGTGAGTTTCCTGTCCCCCATCTAATGCAGGGATCACTGATGGTGTGAGGAGGGAGGTGAGTTTCCTGTCCCCCATCCATTGCAGGGATCACTGATGGTGTGAGGAGGGAGGTGAGTTTCCTGTCCCCCATCCATTGCAGGGATAACTGATGGTGTGAGGGGGGAGGTGAGTTTCCTGTCCCCCATCTAATGCAGGGATCACTGATGGTGTGAGGAGGGAGGTGAGTTTCCTGTCCCCCATCCATTGCAGGGATCACTGATGGTGTGAGGGGGAGGTGAGTTTCCTGTCCCCCATCTAATGCAGGGATCACTGATGGTGTGAGGGGAAGGTGAGTTTCCTGTCCCCCATCTAATGCAGGGATCACTGATGGTGTGAGGGGAAGGTGAGTTTCCTGTCCCCCATCTAATGCAGGGATCACTGATGGTGTGAGGGGAAGGTGAGTTTCCTGTCCCCCCATCTAATGCAGGGATCACTGATGGTGTGAGGAGGGAGGTGAGTTTCCTGTCCCCCATCTAATGCAGGGATAACTGATGGTGTGAGGGGGGAGGTGAGTTTCCTGTCCCCCATCTAATGCAGGGATCACTGATGGTGTGAGGAGGGAGGTGAGTTTCCTGTCCCCCATCTAATGCAGGGATCACTGATGGTGTGAGGGGAAGGTGAGTTTCCTGTCCCCCATCTAATGCAGGGATCACTGATGGTGTGAGGGGAAGGTGAGTTTCCTGTCCCCCATCTAATGCAGGGATCACTGATGGTGTGAGGGGGAGGTGAGTTTCCTGTCCCCCATCTAATGCAGGGATCACTGATGGTGTGAGGGGGGAGGTGAGTTTCCTGTCCCCCATCTAATGCAGGGATCACTGATGGTGTGAGGGGGGAGGTGAGTTTCCTGTCCCCCATCTAATGCAGGGATCACTGATGGTGTGAGGGGGGAGGTGAGTTTCCTGTCCCCCATCTAATGCAGGGATCACTGATGGTGTGAGGGGAAGGTGAGTTTCCTGTCCCCCATCTAATGCAGGGATTACTGATGGTGTGAGGGGAAGGCGAGTTTCCTGTCCCCCATCTAATGCAGGGATCACTGATGGTGTGAGGGGGAAGGTGAGTTTCCTGTCCCCCATCTAATGCAGGGATCACTGATGATGTGGGGGGAAGGTGAGTTTCCTGTCCCCCATCTAATGCAGGGATCACTGATGATGTGGGGGGAAGGTGAGTTTCCTGTCCCCCATCTAATGCAGGGATCACTGATGATGTGGGGGGAAGGTGAGTTTCCTGTCCCCCATCTAATGCAGGGATCACTGATGGTGTGAGGGGGGAGGTGAGTTTCCTGTCCCCCATCTAATGCAGGGATCACTGATGGTGTGAGGAGGGAGGTGAGTTTCCTGTCCCCCATCTAATGCAGGGATCACTGATGGTGTGAGGGGGGAGGTGAGTTTCCTGTCCCCCATCTAATGCAGGGGGGGGGGGTATTAAAGGTGTGATGTCAGATCAGCTGAGGTAAGTATAGGTGAAGGCTGCTGATTGGTTGGTGGGCCGCACGTGCACCGCGGGATATTTGGAGTTTAGACTCTTTCCCTAAGAGTAGAAATCCTCGTCCCATCTCTAATGTTGTATATGTAGTAAATGGAGTATTTATGGTGTATAGAGCCTGAGGTGACGTCCGCACATGCTCCATGGGCTTGCTGGTTAGGTAAGTACATCGTCCGGCCTGGGGGGGGGGCATCCCAGATCGGTGACGCTAGGTCCAGTTTTGTTCAACCTTAAAGGGGATGGAAATGTATTTCTCGGCACCTGTCACCATTTGGACTCCCCTAAATTCCACGGTCCGGCCGCGTAGGTTTTGAGATGCTTTAAAGTAAAGGGACTCTCCTGGGTTTTGGTCCTTTACCCCAGGATGCCCCGCTGTGTGAAATATGGCGTATTTTAGGCGTGTTTGTATGATTGGAAAGGATCAGCCAGTGTGTTCACCATAAAGCTGGCCAGTGTTGGAGCAGTTTAGGCGTGCTTGTAGGGGCGTCTATGTGATGGCTGGAGGTGATCATTTTCCTTTTCTTTTATTTCAGCAGTTTTATGAGCCTCTGAGAGCCGTTGCCGCCATGTTCAACAAATCCTTCTCGTCTCCGTTTGGAGGAGGAACAGGAGCCTTCGGTGCCACGTCCACGTTTGGGCAGAGTGAGTATCCGGCGTCTTTCGGGTGCTGCGTGTCTGTGGCCCCCCGGGCTGTGCGCTCCCCCCGCTAGCGTCACCTGAAGCTGATCATTTATCACCAGCTCCGATGTGAACCATTAAAGCCTATTAAAACCCAAGTTGGTGATTTGGCGTCTGAGTTGCCCTGCACTCCCTCCTCCTCGGTCGTCCGCAGGTCTCACCTTTCCCTGTCCATAAAAATATATGTGATTGAAAAAAAAAGCACACCTGCTATAAGGGTTTATAAATTGCAATTCAATAGTGTATTAATGGTGAGTAGATTATATACAATATTCTCTCCTTATGGCGAGAAACAACAAACAAAACAGATTTACATGGATCAACATGTATTCATCATACCATCGCTTTAGTGTAGAAGTAAACAATAAGCGCAATATAGATTATGGCTACATTCAGTTTTAGTCAAGTACAATACAAATAGCATAGAATAAATACTATAAACGTCCAATATAGGGAAATGCGATTGCAAAGTCGCCAAATGTTTAGAAAGCGTTCCAAAAGATCAAGATACGTTACAGCATAAACAGGCGGTGGATTCCAACGTTTCCGACCCCCCTGGGTCTTTCCTCAGGGAGGCGAAAAGGCGATAAACTCCTATCCACCCATAAATAGGAACTTCTTTTATGTCATGGTGTGCGCGCTTGCTGAATTAACTTGTACGCCTTTCCCGGTGCCTCCGGCGCCTAGCTTTTCAGATACACTTGGGGTCGGAGCGCGGCTCAGAATTGAGGGAACCTGGGTGATGGCAGCTCATCCGCCTGCCCACTGGCTCTGTAGGGCTCCTCTTCAAAGTGGTCAAACAAGGGACAAAAAAAAGACATGTAGGGAGGCTCTCAACTCATAAATTGATCAATAAATACATATTTATTAATTACATATTTATAATCACTACATACAATACACTCAACATTAAAATCCTTTAAAACAACTCTTAAATCGAACAATAACACACAGGACAAACTAACATAAAGGTGTGTAGGTGATGGGGAGAATCTCACAACACTAATTGATATCAAATGCCTATATATATATATATATACACTAAATCATTCAACAAAGTGTTCCAACAGTGAAACTGAGCATGTGCAAATCCTGCCTATGATCCGGATCACTATAAAATCTATATATTTATAAAGTGCAAGTGCTACCAGTCAAACAATCAAGAATTAATATTCCCAACCATAACATATATATATATATATTTTTTTTTTTTTCTACTCTATTAATAAGGAATAGGAAAATCACCTGTATATATTAGGAATCCCAAAGGGGAACCACTGATGTATATCACACTACCAATCCAGAGATTAAAGTGGACCAACACCCAGGATTTTGACTATCCTGGGTCTTGGTCCACTTCGATGGGGCACCCCCGATCGGGGTGCCCCGCTGTGTGAAACCCCCCCCAACCCCCCGAAAAACTCACCTCTCCGCGCTCCCAGCGCCAACGTACAAGGACGTCTAAGCGGCTGCCGCCGCCGCCGCCTCCCGCGCGTCCCTTTTGACGCGCGCGCGCCCGCGCCGGCCATTCGCAGACGGCCGGCGCGGGGGCGCGCACGCCTGCAGGGGCGCGAGGGAGGCGGCGGCGGCCGGCCGCCGCCGAAGATCAGGTAGGGTTTTTCGGGGGTTTTGGGGGGGTTACACCCCGCGGGACATCCCGATCTCGGATGTCCCGCGGGGTGGGGGGTGATCGGCCCGGGAATCTTATAGATTCCCGGGCCGATCACCCGTGGGTGTTGGTCCACTTTAAATTACAAATCTATATGTTCAAAGTGGAACCACCATGTACATGGATCTGGAGTATTTAAAAGATTCCAGGGCTGGGAGCTTGCCTTTCACCCTGGGGCACCCCAATGTGGGAAGCCCTGCTGTGTGTAACCCCCCCCCCCCTCACCCGTTTCATTGGAGATTTCCAGTCGGCTCCCAGGTCCACAGCGCCCTCCACCGAGCAGCCGGGCACTGCTGTTGGCTCGCACACGCTTAGTGCCACTTTTGAGATCACCGATTGGCAGGTAGCGCCAGGTTAGACGTGGCACTCTGCAAGGCTGAACGCCGGCGCTATACACTGAGCCTGGGATAATGATGAATCGGACGCTACATGGCGGCGTTCTAGTCGCTCACCAGATTCGGCTTCATAAATGTGTAATTGCTGCCTTGTCCGGTGTTCACCTGAAGCTAGAGCTTCATGAATAAGGCCCTAAGACTCCATGGCCGGCCACTCGGGTGCTGGTCCAGTTTAAATCTACTTTAAGCAGAAACAAAATGCTGTCTTTACTTTAACACGTGTAGGTCCCTCTGTCTGCTTATAACAAGAAGCTCAGATCCAGAACGCTGGCGCAGCCTCGCACCTAACCTTAAAGTAAAAACAGCTGTTGGTCCAGTTTAAAGTGGCCCTAGAGTCAAATTCCAGGGGCAGTCTGATTTCCTCTCCCCGGGGCATCCCGAACTGTGATTCCCCCTTCGTCTGATAAGCTTAATGCACGGCTGGTTGCATCATCACTTGCATCCTCCTCGGGCTGCACACGGCGCGGTAGCTGGATGGCTGTTGTGCCTGCGCACAGCTGGAGGATGCAAATGATGCCACGCGCCCGTCATCTGTGTGCCTGGGATCTCATTCAGCTTCTCATTAATATGCGCAGCTGGAGAAGCTGGTTGGAGGAGAGCCACGTCTGCGCTGTGGGCTTGTGGAAAGGTAAAGATGGCCGTAAAGAGGGGTTTCACACAGCGGGGCATCCCAAAACCCAGCACAGTGAAAATCTCAGGTATTCTAAGTATGTCACACACCCCACTTCAAACATTAATTACACTAGGGTTAACGCACCTCTAGGTGGCAGCATTGCAGAGAATCTCCAAAAACTTCAACAGGCCCCTCCCGGTCTATACATACCTGGTACCTCCCAAGAACCTCCCAGTGTTGTTCTCTGCAAGGTGGCGACAAGACAGAAGAAAGAAGTCTCCTGCTTGCAGGTAGCCGGGGTATCCCCCCGGCCCCCCCCCCGTGGTCTATTTCTGCCCGGCTCTTGTTTGGTAGTATATCTGTTTACTGGCAGCCTCCCAGCTTTGGCTGTAGGCCGGGCAAAAGGTAGCCGGCACCTTTGGTGCCTAGGAGATTAGCTCCTCCGCTCGACCCTTCATTGCGGGGCATAGCGGGATTCCCGGAGTGGTGATCCGGATGTGGGATGCCCCATTTAATAGGAGGTTAGCGGTCAGGATGTGCCTAGCCCTGGGATATTGTGTCACTTTCCGGGGTGTGGGGCACGTTGGGAAGGTGACATGCTGTGTGAGTGTGCTGCTGCGCTCTGCATTGTGAGTCCCTTTGTGATTTTTACTTTGACAAACTTCACTGTAAGTTTTGCCTGCCTCTGCGCCGCGGTCCCGCCGGTGGCTGAGCGCCGTGCCCGGCGCTTGCAGCCTGCTTGTCCGGCTGCTCAGGGGGGAACTGGTTATCAGTGTGTGGGTCTGTGTATGGTGCGCACTGGGAGCCGGCGGGTGGCTCCGCCGGTCCCGTCATTGAGGTCTGAACGCGGTCCCCGCCGGTAGACGCTGACGCTGCCAGGGGGCGGGGTCGAGCGCGCGCGGATTGGATGTCCCAGAGGGGCGGGGCCTTCTCGGCTCCCGCGCTCCCGGAGCTTGTCTCTTCCTCCCTCACTGCGCTGTGTGCGGGCCGCCATCTTCTGAGTTGCCTGGCTGCGCGGTTTTCTCTCTCCCTCTCAGGTAGGCGTTTTTTGGTTTTTCTTGCGATGGCCCCTCGGATTGTCCTCTCCTCCTCCTTCTCCTTCCTCCTCGCTCCGGCGCATCTTTATGGTGCTGGTTGGTATTAACCATTCCTGTGCTCTGGTTAATGAGGGGGGGTGGGGGTGTGGTGTAAGGGGGGTTTTTGTATGTTATGTGGATTTTGGCATGATGCTGGATTGACGTCTGTCCCTCTCCCTTTGTGTCTTTCAGATCCTGGGATCCCGTCTGGCAGGGCTCTCCCGGTCATATATACCTGGCTCGTGGGGGGTGTTTTTTCATTGCTATATATATATTTATAAGGGTCTTATGCTATTCCCCTGGGTCAGGATCTTGTGACTGTCCTTAGACAAGTGTTAGGTTATTAAGGGGCATCCCGGGTCGCGTACCGCATAAATCCCTGGGTTCTGCGAATACCATAAATTTCACCACATGGAGGCTGCCACAGATACCGGGAATGGTTCTTCGGGACAATCCAAGGTGTGCGGGGGTTGTGGGGCTCCGCTCCAGGGAGATGATGTCATTTTGTGTATCCCTTGTGCACAGCAGAACATTGCACGGCAGTCCAGTACTCCGGTGCCTAGCACTTCGTCAGCCGCGCCTTCTCCCTCTCCCCCTCGCTTATTCCGGACCCCGTGTGACGTTGTCCTGGGCGGGGATTCGCAGTCTGATGTATGTGCCCGCTTGACCAGCCTTGAGAAGCGGTTTTTCTGCTATAGCCGCTCAGAAGGCTTCAGCTAAGCGGAAGCATCTGTCTCCGCCCCCGCCGGATTCAGATGAGGAAGTGGTGGGAGATCTGGATTGGTCGGATCGTCCCCGTGAAGAAGGTGAGCTCATAGAGGAAGAAGATTCTGATGTTCAGCAGTTGCTGGGTTCTGAGGGGGATCAGGCTGATGGCCTCCCTCTCGATTCCTCTACCATTCTGAGCCAGATGTTTGAGGTTTTGGATTTGGAGCCTCCGGTGGTTGCTCCCAGGCCCAAGGGTCAGCTTTTTGGGGTGTCCAAGCAGCGTCTGGAGTTTCCCAGCCAACAGCATTTTGAAGAAATTGTTTTCAAGCAATGGGAGCAACCTACACGTCTTGTTGGTGTGCCGTCTAGCTGGGATAGGAAGTATCCCTTTCCGGCGGAATTGATGAAGCGTTGGTCTGTCCCCCCTGAGGTAGATACTCCGGTCCTGGGACTGTCCAACACGGCGGTCGTGCATTCCCCTGACACGACTTCGCTCAGGGACGGTGAGGATCGCCGGGTTGATCAGCTTGCTCGTCATGGTTTTGTATGTGCGGGTTCCGTGTTAAGGCCTGTTTGTGCCTCGGCTCTTTTGACTTTTGCTGTCAGGTCTATTGTCAGGGACTTGGGGGTGGATCTCGAGCCCACCAGTGATGAGTCCCTTGGGCTTAAGCGCTGCGATGCTTTTTTGTCTTTTATCCTGGCCGCTCAGGAGGATGCCATGTTGATGTGTGGCAGGGCTACTGCCTTGCTGGTGGCTATCCGGCGCTGTGTGTGGTTGAGACAGTGGACGGCCGATTTTAATTCTAAAAGATCGCTCACGGCTCTGCCCTTTTTGGGTTTGAGGCTTTTTGGTGAGAGGCTGGATTCTGTTGCCAAGGGAGGTAAATTACCTCAGCGCAAGAAATTTCGCCGTTCCTTTCGGGGGATGGTCTCGTTCAATCCGTCCTTTCGGGGAGTCGGCGCCGGTAGAGGTGCGGGCTCCTCGGCCCCCAGGGGCGCCAGTTGGAATAGGGGCAGAGGCCGTGGCCGCCCCACTCGCGTCTGGGGTGCCAAGCCCAAGCCGGCTGCCAAGCCCACCCAGCAATGAGGGGGCGCCCTCACCCGTTCGGGTGGGGGGACGGTTGCAACTTTTCTCCCGGGTGTGGGACCAGGAGGTCCCGGACAGATGGATCAGGGAGGTGGTTTCGGCCGGTTACAAGTTGGAGTTCGAGTCCCGTCCTCCTCCAAGGTTCTTCAGGTCTCGGGTGTCTTTGGATCCTTTGGCCGCGCAGGGGCTCCTGGCGGCAGTAAGGAATCTTCTAGATTTAGCTGTCATTTGCCCGGTTCCTCCTTCAGAGGTGGGGCGCGGGTTTTACTCCAATCTCTTCACGGTCCCCAAAAAGGACGGGTCCTTCCGTCCTATTCTGGATTTGAAGTTTCTCAACAGGTTTATTCGTCCTCGGAAGTTTCGCATGGAAACCCTGCGGTCTGCGATAGGTTCGCTTCGGCAGGGGGACTTTATGACGTCCATAGACATCAAGGATGCGTACCTGCACGTGCCGATCTTTCCAGCTCATCAGCGGTTCCTCCGTTTCGTGGTGGGGGATCGGCATTTTCAGTTTGTGGCTCTTCCATTCGGTCTCACCTCTGCTCCGAGAGTGTTCACCAAGGTGTTGGCGGGGGTGATGGTCCTGCTCAGAGCTCAGGGGATTCGCATTGTGCCTTACCTGGACGATCTTCTCATCATGGCTCCTTCCTTCAGTCAAGCAGAGGGGGACACCAGCACGGTGGTGTCTATGTTGGAGAGGTTCGGCTGGGTGATCAATTACCCCAAGTCCTCGCTGGTTCCGGCCAGGGTGGTGACTTTTCTGGGGATGTCGTTGGACTCCTGCCAGCACAGAGTGTTTCTTCCTCAGGCCAAGGTTCTGAGGAATTGGTCCATCTGCTCCTCTCCCATCCTCATCCGTCCATTCGTCTGGGGATGAGACTGGTGGGGTTGATGGTGGCCTCGTTCGAGGCAGTTCCCTTTGCTCAGTTTCATACGAGGACTCTTCAACTTCATCTTTTGGCGTCTTGGAACCGGTGTCCGGGGTCGTTGGATCGGTCCTTCCGGTTGTCCCCTCGGGTTCGGCAGTCCCTTCTGTGGTGGTTGGTCTCGGACAACCTTCTGAAGGGCAGGTCGTTTCTGACTCCACTTTGGGAAACCGTCACCACGGATGCCAGTTTGTCAGGCTGGGGAGGTTATTGGAAGGATCTTCGGTTTCAGGGGCAGTGGGACCCTCAGGAGGCCCACTTGCCCATCAATGTTCTGGAATTGCGAGCAATCAGGTTGGTTCTGTCTCGCTTGACGCATCATTTACAAGGTCTGCCGGTTCAGGTTCGCTCAGACAATCAGACGGCGGTTGCTTACATCAATCACCAAGGAGGGACTCGCAGTCTGGGTGCCCACAGGGAAGTGTCTCTGATTTTGGTCTGGGCGGAGACTCATGTCCCTTGCATCTCGGCAGTTTACATTCCGCAGTTTACATTCCGGGAGTGGAAAACACAGAGGTGGATTTTCTGAGCCGGTGTGCGTCCCGTCGGGGGGAGTGGTCTCTCCATCCCCAGGTGTTTCGGTCGCTTTGTCTCCGGTGGGGGACGCCGGAGGTGGATCTGTTTGCCTCTCGTCACAATCACAAGCTTCCGTCCTTTGTGTCCCTGTCCCGGGACCCTCTGGCTCTGGCGGTGGATGCCATGACCCTGAGCTGGAGGGACCTGGGGTTTCTTTATCTGTTTCCTCCGATTCCCATGCTAGGCAGGGTTCTGCGAAAGTTTGTTCTGGAGGGAGTTCCCGCCATTCTCGTGGCTCCAAGGTGGCCAAGGCGGGTGTGGTTCGCGGACATCGTTCGTCTGGCCGTGGATCAGTTCGATCTGCCTCTTCGGCCAGATCTTCTCACTCATGGTCAACTATGTTACCCCAGTTTACAAACGCTGGCTTTGACGGCTTGGCTGCTGAAACCTCCATCTTAAAGGAGGAGGGTCTTTCGGATGCGGTCATTCAGACTCTTATTAGTGCCAGGAAGAGATCTTATTCCATCTATTACAGGTATTGGAGATCTTATATTGATTGGTGTGAGGCTAGGTCTTTGCCTTGCCGGGTCTTTTCTGTGTCTAGGATTTTGGAGTTTCTTCAGTCGGGGCTGGACTCCGGTCTTCAGCTGAGTACCTTGAAGGGGCAGGTTTCTGCTTTGTCTATTTTTTTCCAGAAATCTTTTGCTAGTCATTCCTTGGTCAAGACTTTTTTCCAGGGGGTTTCGCATGTGCGGCCTCCCAGGAAGCCTTTGCTCCCAGTGTGGGATTTGAATTTGGTTCTTTCCGCTCTTAAGGCTCCTCCTTTTGAGCCTTTGCGGGATGTCGCTTTGTCCGTTCTTACTCAGAAGGTTGCCTTTTTGGTGGCCATCACTTCGGTTCGGCGTGTTTCAGAGCTGGCAGCTTTGTCTATTCAGGCTCCTTATTTTGAGGATCATCAGGACAAAGTGGTTTTTCGTTACAAGTCAGATTTTCTCCCTAAAGTGGTCTCTGCGTTTCATCTTAACCAGGACATTGTTCTTCCTTCTTTGTGTCCTAAGCCTAAGAATGCCAAGAAGAGTGCTTTGCACTGCTTGGATGTGGTACGTTGTGTCAGGTACTATCTACGTGCTACGTCTTCTTTTCGTAAGACTGATGCCTTTTTCGTTGTGCCCTGTGGGCCTAGGAAGGGTTTGGCTCCGGCCAAGTCCTCCATTAGCAAATGGATTCGTCAGGCCATTGTTGGTGCTTATTCGGCTAAGGGGAAGGCTCCTCCTTTCCGAGTTACTGCTCATTCTACTCGTGCGGTTGGTGCGTCCTGGGCTTTTCAGCACCAGGCTTCGGTTGAACAGGTGTGTAAGGCTGCAACTTGGTCTTCTGTTCATACTTTTTCTAAGTTCTATAAGGTTGATGTGCGGGCTTCAGCGGATGCTGTTTTTGGCCGCAAGGTTTTGCAGGCTGCAGTGGTCTGAGTTTTTTCTGCGTTATTGCCTGTTTCGGATACCCACCCTTTTCTGGACACTGCTGTTGGATGTCCCTAGTGTAATTATTAATGTTTGAAGTGGGGTGTGTGACATACTTAGAATAATACCATTTTGTGAATACTCACCTGTAAAATGGGTATTATTAGTATGTCACACACCCCACTTCACCCGCCCTTTTTGGTATCCTGGCTCTCTATTTGGTGAAGTTTGGTTCTTTACGTTGAGGGTTACATTGTTGGTTCTGGTACCTTGTCTTACTGCTGTTCTAATACTGGGAGGTTCTTGGGAGGTACCAGGTATGTATAGACCGGGAGGGGCCTGTTGAAGTTTTTGGAGATTCTCTGCAATGCTGCCACCTAGCGGTGCGTTAACCCTAGTGTAATTATTGTTTGAAGCGGGGTGTGTGACATACTTATAATACCCATTTTACAGGTGAGTATTCACAAAATGGTATTTTTGGTCCACTTTGAAGCAGACTTGAGCCCATTTAAATCGCAGGGTTGCTTCAAAAGCCAGTCACGTGACCTTGGCTGGCAACTGAGCCACTTGTGCTGATTGGCTGAGCTGACATGTCAGTCTAGTGATGTCATGTTACCCCCAAGCTCACTGAATGGCTGGAGCTTTGGGGGGAGAGTATATTATATGGCTTCTATAGTAAAAATATAGTTTGGGTCTGCTTTCTAACCCTCCTCGTCCTCTTGCCAGCAGCCACCGGCTTCGGCGCTACGCAGACCACCGGCTTCGGAACGTCCGCCTTTGGCGCAAACAACAACACCGGGGGCTTGTTTGGCACCACTCAGAATAAGCCAGGTAAGTCAGTATTCAGCAACATCTGTATGAGGTGCGGCCTGCTATCGGGGGTGACTTGTGGATTAAAGCGGATCAAAACCCAGTGCACTGGTGAAACACATTTGGCCAAAGCCCCTTCTTATAGATTGCCCTTGTAGCCCCTATATGCCCCTTCTTATAGATTGCCCTTGTAGCCCCTATATGCCCCTTCTTATAGATTGCTCTTGTAGCCCCTATATGCCCCTTCTTATAGATTGCTCTTGTAGCCCCTATATGCCCCTTCTTATAGATTGCCCTTGTAGCCCCTATATGCCCCTTCTTATAGATTGCCCTTGTAGCCCCTATATGCCCCTTCTTATAGATTGCTCTTGTAGCCCCTATATGCCCCTTCTTATAGATTGCTCTTGTAGCCCCTATATGCCCCTTCTTATAGATTGCTCTTGTAGCCCCTATATGCCCCTTCTTATAGATTGCCCTTATTGCCCCTATATGCCCCTGCCTATAGATTGCCCTTATAGCCCCTATATGCCCCTGCCTATAGATTGCCCTTATAGCCCCTATATGCCCCTGCCTATAGATTGCCCTTATAGCCCCTATATGCCCCTTCTTATAGATTGCCCTTATAGCCCCTATATGCCCCTTCTTATAGATTGCCCTTATAGCCCCTATATGCCCCTTCTTATAGATTGCCCTTATAGCCCCTATATGCCCCTTCTTATAGATTGCCCTTATAGCCCCTATATGCCCCTGCCTATAGATTGCCCTTATAGCCCCTATATGCCCCTGCCTATAGATTGCCCTTATAGCCCCTATATGCCCCTGCCTATAGATTGCCCTTATAGCCCCTATATGCCCCTTCTTATGGGTGTAGAACTAGAAATTTAATATCTTCGCTTTTCCATTTATTTTTTCTGGCTGTCCCGCAGTAGGAGATCAGTCGCAGTAGGAGATCAGTCGCAGTAGGAGATCAGTCGCAGTAGGAGATCAGTCGCAGTAGGAGATCAGTCGCAGTAGGAGATCAGTCGCAGTAGGAGATCAGTCGCAGTAGGAGATCAGTCGCAGTAGGAGATCAGTCGCAGTAGGAGATCAGTCGCAGTAGGAGATCAGTCGATCACATCATCGCCACACACAGCAGTGGCAGTGAATGGAGGAGGCGGAGCTCTACAGCTAAAACAGGCGCTATTATCTGGCATTACAGTGAAGCAGGAGCAGTGAAAAGTGGCTGAAGGTTCTATTCATGGGGGAGCAATTCAGGGGATGTTAGATAAAAATGTGGGTGTTGGTCCGCTTTAAAGTCTGGGCTGGTCTAAAACCCAAACCTCACACCTAGACAAGGCCTGAGGAGGCGTGCCATGACTGGAGGTTATTTAAGGCAGTGGTGCGGGGGCAAATGGAGGAGCCTGACTAAGGGTCAAATGTGAGCGGCTCAGGCAGTTGGGTGGCCCTGAACTGAACCAGCCAGGTTGGTTGGTGACGATGGCCATCTCTGAGGCCGGTCCAGCATTGGCTGATGGAGATTTATAGAGATGCAACAATGTCTGATCTGCACATACTTCTATTCTAAGTATGTCACACACCCCGCTTCAAGATATCCATAACATGTGGGTAATTCCGACCTGAAGAGGGCGTTCCTGCAGAGATGATAGCAAAAAGAAAGCCCCTCCCTGATCCATAAATACCTGGGACCTCCCACTCATCACCCAGTTTTCCATCTCTGCAGTCGGCGAGCAAGTCAGAAGATGATGGCTCCTCCTTGCACAGGGGGACTTGAGGTAGCCGGGATTATTCCCGGCCCGCTTTTTATTTCTATTTCCGCCCAGATGCCCCTTTATTTACCACACATGCCTCCCAGCCTTGGCTGAGGTCTGGGCGAGGGTAGAATGGCACATTAGGTGCTCAGGAGCTAAGCTCCACCGTGAGACCCTGTACCAGAGGGTAGGCGGTTATCCGGGCTGGTGACCCCGGTTTGGGATGCCCTGTCCCTCGGCCATTTCACCCCAGGTGGTGTTCCCCTCTCTGGATGCCCTTCTCCTCGAGGGGGGGGGGGGGGTGTTGGGGGCCATTATTCAGGTTTTTCTGTAGGTGTGTGTGAGTGTAGTGTTTCACTTTGTGGTATGCAGCCACCATGGGCCGGCCTCTCACGCTGGCACGGCTGAGGAGATCCCTCTCTCCGCGGCCATTGCCGCGGCGCCGGTCCCCTGTCGCGGAGTCAGCGCGCTGGTGAGGAGAGTGTCTCCTCACATGCTGAAGTCGGGGGGGAGGGACGGGCGTTTGAGCGTCGCCGCGGCCCGCCCCCCCCCCCCCCCTGTCTGACTGCCGTTTACCGGCGCCGCTGCTACCGCTGCGGCGCCGGTCTCTGTTCGGGTCTTGAGTTGTGAGGGGAGATCTCCCCTCACGCGTGTGGTACAGGGGGCGGGGCAGGGCTTTCGGCGGGACGCCGAGGCCCGCCCCTGTTCGGCAGGCGCCACCGCGGAGCCTGGTTATGACATGGAGGGGGGGCGGGGCCACGGACAATCGCACTCCCCGCGCTGGCCACGCCCCCCTTCTCCTCTCTGCCTCCGTGCTGCTGCTGGCTCTTGTGAGGTGCGGACACCATCTTTGAGCGGAGGAAGTCGCAGTGAGTGGCCCTGTGGGCCCTTATCTATTTTATATCTTGTTGCATTCCTCTTTCATGTGCTTATAGCTTGTTCTATTGTGTCTTTCAGGTAGACCTACGTTAGGTTTAGGGGGTTTCTCCCGGTCCTAGGGTCCCTGGGTTAAAATTTACCTAATTCAAATCCTCCCACTTGGGACATTAAAGGGGCATCCCGGGTTGCTTATACGCGTAATTCCCCTGGTCATAGCGACTACACATAAGTTCACCATATGGAGGCATCCCCGGATACTGGGCTCGGGCTCCCCTCGGGGCAATTCCGGAAGTGTATGTTGTGTGGGGTATCCATTACTGGGGACGATGTACTTCTGTGTATACCTTGTGCACAGCAAACTATTACGCGGCAGTCTGGACCTCAGGCGTCTGGGTCAGTGCCGCTGGTCGCTTCATCTCCTCCTCCCAGCTTGATATGCACCCCGTGTGACGTTGTCATGGGTGGGGAGCTGCAATCTGAGATGTGCGCCAGATTGGCCAACCTTGAAAAATTACTCTCCAGCTCGGTCGCCCCGTAAGGCTCCGGCTAAGAGAAAGCACTTGTCGCCGGCTCCGCCGGTGGATGACCTTGATGATTGTTCCCCGCTAGAGGAAGGGGAGGTTTATGAGGGCTCTGATAATTCAGACGATCAGCAGTTTGTTGGTCGCTGATGCTGAGCTTGGGGACTTGGGGAGATCCTCAGATACTCCTAACGCTCTGGCTCAGATGTTTGAGGTTTTGGCTATTTCTCCTCCTGAGGAGGCTCCACAGCAGAAGGGGGAGTTTTTCGAGGAATCCAGGCCGTGCTTGGAATTTCCTAATCAAAAACACTTAGCAATAATTTTGTCAAAGGAATGGGACAGGCCTGCTCGGCTCCCTGGTATTCCTCAGGGGTGGGATAAGAAATATCCCTTCCCTTTGGATACGGTTAAGCGTTGGGCATCCCCCCCCCCCCCCCCCCCCCCCCCGAGGTGGATGCACCGGTTTTGGGGTTGTCCAACACTTCTGTTTTAAATAATCCTGATTGTTCCACTCTCAAAGACGGAGAGGATAAACGCATTGACCAGATGGCTTGTCATGGCTTTGCCAGTGTTGGGTCAGCCATGCGGCCCGTTTGTGCTTCGGCGCTGATGGTGGTGGCTGCCAGGTCTGTGGTCAGGGACCTGTTGACTTCTTCCGGGCTTCGTCCGGGTAGTGACGAGTTCCTTGGCCTTAAAAGGTGTGAATTGTTTTTGTCGTTTGTATTAGCCGCCTTGGATGACACTTTGATGATGTGTGGTAGGACGTCGGCTCTGCTGGTGACTATTCGGCGGTCGGTTTGGTTGCGCCAGTGGGCGGCCGATTTTATGTCTGAAAAGTCGCTGACGGCTCTACCTTTTGGATTACGGCTCTTTGGAGAGAAATTGGATTCTGTCACCAAGGGTGGTAAGTTACCTCAACGCAAGAAACAACGCCGTCCTTTTCGTGGGGCGCTTTCCTTTACCCTTTCCTTTCGTGGGGCCAGATCTGGCAGGGGATTTGCCTTCCCCTCTTCCAGAGGAGATTCCGGGAATAGGGGCAGAGGGCGTGCCCGTCCAGGATACAGTTGGGGCTCTAAGCCCAAACCCGCTGTTAAGCCAGCTCAGCAATGAGGGGGCGCCCTCACCCATGCGGGTGGGGGGACGGCTGCAACACTTCTCCCAGGTCTGGGATCAGGAGGTCTCGGACAGATGGATCCGGGAAGTGGTGTCTTCCGGTTACAAGCTGGAGTTCGAGCTTCGGCCCCCTCCCAGATTTTTCAGGTCTCGGGTGGCTTCGGAACCTCTGGCCGCGCAGGGACTCCTGGTGGCAGTAGAGAGTCTTCTGGACATGGCTGTCATTTGCCCAGTGCCCCCCTCAGAATCAGTCCTTCCTGATGACTCCCCGAGTTCGTCGATCCCTGCAATGGTGGCTGAGTTCTGTCAATCTGTTGAAGGGCAGATCCTTTCTGGCGCCGTGTTGGGAGACAGTCACCACGGATGCCAGTCTGTCAGGTTGGGGGGGTGTCTGGAAGGATCTTCAGTTTCAAGGTCTGTGGGGCCCTCAGGAGGCTCACAAGCCCATCAATGTCCTGGAATTGAGAGCCATCAGGTTGGTTCTGTTTCGCTTGACTCATCAGTTGAGAGGCCTGCCAGTTCAGGTCCGATCGGACGGCAGTTGCTTACATCAATCACCAGGGAGGGACTCGCAGCAGGAGTGCCCTCAGGGAAGTGTCTTTGATTCTGTACTGGGCGGAGAGCCACGTCCCGTGTATCTCAGCAGTCTACATTCCGGGAGTGGAGAACACGGAGGCGGACTCTCTGAGCAGGTCCTCTTCTCGCCAGGGGGAGTGGTCTCTCAGTCCCCAGGTGTTTCGCTTGATTTGCCTCAGGTGGGGGTTCCCGGCGGTGGACCTCTTTGCCTCTCGTCACAGTCACAAGCTTCCGGTATTTGTGTCTCTCTCGCAGGATCCACTGGCTCTTGCGGTGGATGCCATGTCCCTGAACTGGAGGGATCTGGGGTTTCTGTATCTGTTCCCTCCGTTTCCAATGGTAGCCAGAGTGGTGCGCAAGCTGGCCCTGGAGGGCGCGTCGGCAATTCTGGTGGCACCAAGGTGGCCAAGGCAGGTTTGGTTCGCAGACCTGGTCAGACTGGCAGAGGATCAGTTCGTTCTGCCTCTACTGCCGGACCTGCTCACCCAGGGTCGGCTACGCTATCCCAATTTACCATCGCTGGCTTTGACGGCGTGGCTGCTGAAACCGCCATCTTGAAGGAGGAAGGTCTTTCTCATGCGGTGATTCAGACTCTTATTAGCGCCAGGAAGCGGTCTTCCTCTACCGTTTACTATAGGACCTGGAGGTCCTATATTGACTGGTGTGAAGGTAGGTCTTTCCCGTGTCGGGAGTTTTCCATTTCCAGGATTCTGGAGTTTCTTCAACATGGTCTGGATCTGGGGCTCCAGCTTAGTACCTTGAAGGGGCAGGTTTCTGCCCTGGTGGTGTTCTTTCAAAGGTCCTTTGCTCTTCATCCTTTGGTCAAGACTTTTTTCCAAGGGGTTACGCATGTTCGGCCTCCTAGGAAGCCCTTGGTTCCAGTTTGGGATTTGAACTTGGTTCTTTCTGCTCTTCAGGGTCCTCCGTTTGAGCCCTTGAATGAGGTTGCCTTGTCTTCACTTACTCAAAAGGTGGCCTTTTTGGTGGCTATCACTTCTGTTAGGCGTGTTTCTGAGTTGGCAGCTTTGTCCATTAAAGCTCCGTACTTCGAAAGGCATCAGGACAAGGTGGTTTTTCGTTTCAAGCCGGATTTTCTTCCTAAGGTGGTTTCTGCTTTTCATCTGAATCAGGACGTTGTTCTGCCCTCTCTGTGTCCTAATCCCAGCAACGACAAGGAAAGGGCGCTGCATTCTTTGGATGTGGTTCGCGTTGTAAAATACTATTTGGTGGTAACGTCTTCCTTTCGTAAGACTGATGCCTTTTTTTGTGGTGCCCTCTGGGCCTAGGAAAGGTTTGGCTCCTGCCAAATCTTCCATTAGTAAATGGATTCGCCAGGCCGTTATTGGGGCCTATTCTGCCAAGGGGAGGAGTCCCCCTTTTCGTGTTACTGCTCATTCTACTCGTGCGGTTGGAGCGTCCTGGGCTTTTCAGCACCAGGCCTCTGTTGAGCAAGTTTGTAAGGCCGCTACTTGGTCCTCTGTTCACACTTTCACAAGTTTTACAAGGTTGATGTTCGGGCCTCAGCGGATGCTGTTTTTGGCCGCAAAGTTCTGCAAGCTGTTGTGGTTTAAGTTGTGCATTGTTGCCTTGTTTTGGATCCCCGCCCTTGTTATGGACACTGCTATTGGATGTCCCACATGTTATGGATATCTTGAAGCGGGGTGTGTGACATACTTAGAATAATACCATTTTGTGAATACTCACCTGTAAAATGGGTATTATAAGTATGTGTGTCACCCCGCTTCACCCGCACTTCTTGTATTCTGGATCCTTTATATTGTGAACTTTGCGTTGCTATGTCTTATATTTGTCTCTTCCTGGTCCCTTACCTTACTGCTTCTATATACTGGGTGATGAGTGGGAGGTCCCAGGTATTTATGGACCGGGAGGGGCTTTCTTTTTCCTATCATCTCTGCAGGAACGCCCTCTTCAGGTCAGTATTACCCACATGTTATGGATATCTTGAAGCGGGGTGTGTGACATACTTAGAATACCCATTTTACAGGTGAGTATTCACAAAATGGTATTTTAAAGTGGACCAAAACCCACCATGTTCGACTAGGGAATCTGTAAGTTTCCGAGGCATCCAAAATGGGGGTGCCTTGCTGTGTGAAATCTCCCAGGTCGCCCCATACACTTACCTTGTTTCCTGGTCCAACTGCGCATGCGCGAGCTGCGGCCTCATCCCCGACTGTGACACTGTAATTTGCTTCCTATGGGGTCATGTAGGTGGCTTGCCACATTCCATCAACCCGCATGTGGCCTGAAGCAGCAGCCCAGTCATCTGTGTGTGCTGAAGGAGGATCCGGACCTTTTTCGGGGGTTTTGGTCTGCTTTAATTCACCTGCTTTCTGTGTCAGCCATGTTTGGGGTCATGTCAGTATACTCAATCATTAAGTCAAGGATGCACACCACAATATTCAATTGCAACAAGTGAGTGTATTAAACAATTCCATACACTACATATAAAAATATCAGTACAAATCACATAGAAAAAAAAGGATACATTGGGTATATTCAAATATGTTATAGATCCTCAGGAGAGTGGTGCCCCTTTAAGACTAGAAAAAAAGATATATATTGTAAACTGTATCCACTAACAGTAAGAAAAAGATTATAAGTAAGGTAAAAAGTTACCCACCGATTCTATTCAGGGCTAACACCAGTGTACTCCTGTGGGTGACTGCTACTTATGCAGAAACACCAGTGCTGTACACAGATACACTGCTACTTATGCAGAAACGCCAGTGCTGTACACAGATACACTGCTACTTATGCAGAAACACCAGTGCTGTACACAGATACACTGCTACTTATGCAGAAACACCAGTGCTGTACACAGATACACTGCTACTTATGCAGAAACACCAGTGCTGTACACAGATACACTGCTACTTATGCAGAAACGCCAGTGCTGTACACAGATACACTGCTACTTATGCAGAAACGCCAGTGCTGTACACAGATACACTGCTACTTATGCAGAAACGCCAGTGCTGTACACAGATACACTGCTACTTATGCAGAAACGCCAGTGCTGTACACAGATACACTGCTACTTATGCAGAAACGCCAGTGCTGTACACAGATACACTGCTACTTATGCAGAAACGCCAGTGCTGTACACAGATACACTGCTACTTATGCAGAAACGCCAGTGCTGTACACAGATACACTGCTACTTATGCAGAAACGCCAGTGCTGTACACAGATACACTGCTACTTATGCAGAAACGCCAGTGCTGTACACAGATACACTGCTACTTATGCAGAAACGCCAGTGCTGTACACAGATACACTGCTACTTATGCAGAAACGCCAGTGCTGTACACAGATACACTGCTACTTATGCAGAAACGCCAGTGCTGTACACAGATACACTGCTACTTTCAGCAGGTCAAGGATTAAGGTGGACCAACACCCTGAGGTGATCGGCCTGGGAATCTATAAGATTCCCGGGCCGATCACCTCACACACCGCCGGACATCCGAGATCGGGATGTCCCGCGGGGTGTAAACCCCCCCAAACCCCCCGAAAAACCTTACCTCTCCAACCGCTGCTTCCGCCGCCGCCTCACTCGCGCTCCTCTAGACGTGCCCGCCGTCTCTGAATGGCCGGCGCGGGCGCGCACACGTCAAGAGTGACGCGTGGGAGGCGCCGACGGGCAAGCTGCTTGTACGTCGCTGTCAATCAGCTTGTCCGTCAGCGCCGATTGGACGGCGCGGCCACGTGGGAGCGGGGAGAGGTGAGTTTTGGGGGCTTTCTGGGGGGTTTCACACAGCGGCCCCGATCGGGGTGCCCTGGGGAAGTGGACCAATACCCAGGATAGTCAAAATCCTGGGTGTTGGTCCACTTTAATCACATACTTCAGAAAACAATGGCAATATATAGTCAATATGTCAAACCATATGTAAATGTTATATAATGAGAGATTAATCAAACAGATATACATCATGTTAGCAAAGCACAGCACATGTATGGAATTCTTTAATACACTCGTTGCAATTGAATATTGTGCTGTGCATCCTTGCCGTAATGATTGAGGATATTGGTTATGTGGGTGGAAACCCCTGTTGGGATTGCACCCATTCTAGTGTAACTTATCAGGTGTGCCATTACCTAATATATATTAACATGGGGTCATGTCGGTAACCTTGGTGTTCCCTCTCTTGCAGGCGGACTGTTTGGGACCAGCACCTTCAGCCAGCCAGCGACCTCCTCCACCAGCACCGGCTTCGGTTTCGGAGCATCGACCGGTACGACAAACTCCTTGTTTGGGTCTACGAATACTGGAGGGGGTCTCTTCTCATCCCCGAACAATGCCTTTGGACAGACAAAGCCATCGACTTTTGGCAGTGAGTGACCGAGCTCCGTGTTCGGATACACGCGGGCCCTTTCCATACCTAAAAATCCTTATACTGATCTGTAGGTAGTGGTCGGAGTTTCCCCTTAGCTGTTGTCCTCTCTGTCCTCAATCAATGATTTTTCTTTTATTTACGAATCATGGCTCTGCTGACCTCTGGGATTTTCCTCCTGCTCTTTGTTGGTACATTCCTCCTGCTCTGGGTGCTTCTCTGCTGCCTGATCCTATAGAAACCCCTTCACACACGCAGCTGGCCATGGTGCCGCTCAGCACAACCCTCTTACAATGTATATCAGATGTACACCAAGGATTGTCAGCTCTACCTGTATCAGAAGCCCGAGTCCAAGCCTTGTAGCAGGGCGGCTGCAAGCGTTCCTCTCCCAATTTCCATGCAGTAGATACAAAAGCCGGCCAGCGTTTGCAGTAAAAATACCATTTTGTGAATACTCACCTTGTAAAATGGGTATTATAAGTATGTCTCACACCCTGCTTCGGAAGTAGTCCTTACACTTGGGTTATGTCCAGCAGAGGGCGAACTTTCTGCAGAGATGACTAGAAAAAAGAAGCCCCTCCCTGGCCCATAAATACCTGGGACCCCCCACACATCCCCCAGTATAGAAAAGCAGTAAGGGGACCAGGAAGAGCCAATAAAAACTACAAGAAAACAGTAACACCAAAGAGGATCCAAAATACAACTCAGGGCGGGGGCGAAGCAGGGTGTGAGACATACTCATAATACCCATTTTACAAGGTGAGTATTCACAAAATGGTGGTATTCTAAGTATGTCTCACACCCTGCTTCGGAAGTAGTCATTACACTTGGGACATCCAACAGCAGTGTCCGAAAAGGGTGGGGATCCTAATAGGCAAAAAAGCACCAATGAAAAACCCCTACCGTTTAAATAACTTTACGGCCAAAACATCATCTACTAAGGTCCGCGCAGCAACCTCACAAAGACTTGTAAAAGGTATGAACAGAAGACCAAGTAGCAGACGCACCACTTATTCCGCTAAACTGAAAAAGGGGGGGGGGAACCTCCCCTTAGCAAGCTAAGCCCACACAAGGACCAGACATATCCATTAACAATGGTAGCCTTGACGATGCCAAACCCGTCAGGGGCCAGAGGGTACCACAAACAAGACTTCCTTCCTACAAAAAAAGGGAAGTAGCCAAGAAAAGGAACGAAAACAGGACCCTCAGAAGGGCCCTCTCCTCTTCAAGCTAGACCAAGGACACAAGGAAGAAGAACCACATCCCAAAAGAGATGGAAAAACAGCGAACAGAGGAACTAGCCACCAAAAGGCAATCTGTAGTGTAGGCAAAATACAAATCCCAAACAGACGCAAGGCCATTAGAGGACAGAGGTCCCTAGAAGAAGACCACCAGGACAGAGGCCTGCCCCAGCAAAGCACTTAAGCTGGAGCCCCAGACCGTACCGACGGAAGCCCAAAAGCCTGGTGAACAAAAAACACCTTGCAACGCAAGGCCCTAGCCTCATACTCATCAATAGAGGACCGCAAGTCCTGTAGAAAAGCTAAAGGAAGACCACTTCCTAGCCCGAACAAGGGTCTGAAGCACAACATCAGACAAACTCCACAAGAAAATGGAGGAAGTTACAGCAGCCACACCGCCAAGCCAGCGTATGCAACTACAGAACCAAGCCTATCTTGGCCACCCTGGAGCCACTGACATTGCTGACGCACCCTCAGGAGCCAGCTAGCGCACCACCTTGGCGGAAACAGGTACAGAAACCCCAGACCCCTCCAGGTAAAAGATATGATGACCACTGCCGGAGGCAAAGGAACCTGAGACCGAAAACCAAACGTTGGGAGCTAGTGATAGCAACATGAGGCAAAGAAAACCACCTCCGGAATCTACCACTTGTGAGGACCGGAACACCTTGCAGAAGAAAAAACAATTCCCACACTGAGAGGGTCCCCTGCTCAAGGAATCCGCCTCCGTGATATCCACGCCCAGAGAGAACGCAGCTGAAATGCATGGAATATCGCTCTCCACCCAACAAGGGTCAGCGAAGCTTCCCAGAGGGCACTCCTGCTGCGAGACCCTTCTTGGTGATCGACGAAAGCGACCGCGGTTCAATCGTCCCAAGGAACCCGAACCGGCAAAAACCCGTAAATGATGCAAACAGCATGAAAGTATCACACAAATAGCTCTGAACTCCAAAAACAGAGATGGAAGCGAGAGTCTCCCAAAGACTCCCCAGCCCCTAGAACTGAAAATCCATCCAGAAACCTCCCCAGCCCGACAAGCTGACATGCGAGGAAACCGGCTCCCAACAAGGGGCCAAGAAAAGAGCAAAAGGGACTGTCTAAAAGTAAAGTCACCATCAATCCCGCCAGATACTTCCCTAGCCAGAAGGAAAGGCGAGGATTGTCCAGGAGAACAAATATCAGGTCCAAAGAACCTCTGCACCATAGGGTGAAGAAGGAACCCTCTGGCCTGACCAGAACCAGATCCATGCCAGAGAACTTGGGGTGGATCATCACCCCTCCAAACTTTTCCAGCGATGTAACTACCCTGGAGGCCATCGCCCCCCAGCCAAGAAAAGATGCTGTAATGAGTAAGCCATCCTGATACAGCCCACTGTAAACGCCCTGGGCTGAAAAGGGGCCATCATGCCCGCCAGCCCCTTGACGAACACCCTTGGCACCGAAGGCAACCAGAAAAGGGGGGGGGCCACAAGTGAAACCGCCAATCTTCCACCCCAAACCCGAGAATCTCTGACGAGCAGGGTAGGTAGATACATAAAGGCAAATAACCTTGATGGCCATAAACGTCACAAAATCCCCCAGATGAAGGGAATTGATGACTGAGCGCAGAGTCTCCATGCAGAACTTCTGGGTTCTGATGAACCTGTAGAAGGCCTCAAAAACCAGAATGGTTCCGAAGGATCCATCCCGTTAGAGAACCACAAGGGCTGAAACAATAGCACCGACCCCTGCACAGCCCGGGAGATCGAGGAAACCCGAGAACAGAGGAATCACCCCTGAAGATAGAGAAGGCAGCACCTCTGCCAGCTCTGGCACCATGAAAGGAAAGAATAGGGGAGCCTGCCCCCCGAAGGAGCAACGTCACTTCTAGCGTGGCGGAAGCCTGCCTCCTTACGCAACAGAGTCCAATATGACTCCAAAGCCGCATACCCCGAAGGATAGCCAATGTTAGCCGCACCGGCGCAACCAGACAGCGTCATATAGTCACAAGCAAAGCCGAGGCTCCGCCATACAGACATATAGTGTCATCCAGGCAGACAAGACCATGATCAGGAACTATACACACCGCCTAAACGCTGCCAAATCAGCGCCGGCTGGGTCCAGCCGGGACCCCGCAACTGGCCCCAAAGCATAGACCTGACAACCACAACCATGTGTACAGAAATATAAACAGGCCGCAAGGCAGAACCCACACCAGAAACGACTCGTCCAGCCAGCAGATAACCACGACGGTCCTCAAGATCCCCCATCGTGCAGGCGTCTAGAGAGTGCACCGCAGGTGCGTTGTGCAATCCCAATACCAGACGCATCCACCTAGGGAGGAGAAGACCAGCGTTTTACCTCGATCACCGTACAGGGATACCTTCTATCCCGATCCAGAGGGAAACCAAGAAGCCGGCTAGATCCCTGCCGAACCGCAATAATCACATATTAGAATGAAGCTGAGATGGGCACCCAGACGAGGCTTAGAGGTCTCAAGAAAAAAATTATTTTCCCTTCTGCGGAGGGGACTTCGCCGGAGGAGGAATAGCCAGCACCTCAAATAAATGGCCCAGGAACTTGGGGATAACCAAAGCATCCCCAATCCCCTGCCCGGCATCAGCATCCCAAACTGCTGATCCTCAGATTCCGTAAACAGGTCCTTCCGCAGGCGGAAAATAAACAGACCAGTCAAGGGAATCATGAACATCAATAACCGGCACTACCAGTGACGGATAACTTCACCTCACGCCACAGAGCTAGAAAACAATTTTAGATGTCGGCCAATCCAGCACATACATCAGATTGCGACTCCCCGCTAATGACTAAGTCACATGGGGTACAGATAATTTAAGGTGTTGTAGGAGATAAGGCCGGCGGCACTGACCCAAATGTCCGGGCCCCCGATTGCCGTGTTATGGCCTGTAGAACACATATGGCCCAGCACAGCATCCCCACACGGGATACCCCCCAACACACACACTGCCGGGACTGCCCCGAAGGGAACCAGAGCCCGGGACCAGGGAAGCCTCCAAATGGTGATTTTTATGGTAGTCGCACTAACCAGCAGGAATTACGCTATAAGCAACCCGGGATGCCCCTTAAGTCCGTTAGTGGGAGGATTTGTAAACCCAAGGGACCCCAGGACACATAGACAAAGGGGGCCCCCGTCAATAAGGTATCAAGACAAACACTCATACCAGGAAAAGTAACAGAGTGTGACTAAATATAGAAAATAAATACATATATAACAGTATATCTATATATCAATATAAACATAACATTGAGGCAAATAGTATTAAGGCCCACATATCAAGCCAATGTCACATGTAAATATACAATCAAGCACGCCCCGCAGGGCACTCACCTCCAGCGACATGCAAGTGAAGAGGGGCCCCTGACAGAGGGGTGACGCAACCGGGAACCAGAAGGAGTGGAGCCGGACCACCGGAGTGAAGCGCACCAGGCCCCGCCCCCCCCAGTCAAAGAACCGGACGCCGCCAAGAGCGCCTGATAACGGAGAAAGGCGGGCTGCCGGAGCGAGGGGCGCCCGGCCCCATGCTAAATGAAGAATCGGGCGCCTGAGAGCAGAGCGAGGAGCGCCCGGCCCCGCCCCCTTCCTAAACCAAGGGCAGAGTGGGGCGGGCCGGCGCGAGGAGCGCCCCGCCCCCTCCCTAATCTAAAAACCGGGCGCCGCCGAGGGCGCCCGAGAACAGAGTGGGGCGGGCCGCCGCCAGCGCGAGGGGCGTCCGGCCCCGCCCCCATCCTTAATGAAGAAACGGGCGCCGCTGAGGGCGCCCGAGAGCAGAGCGGGGCGGGCCGCCGGCACAAGGAGTGCCCGGCCCCGCCCCTTACCTAACCAAAGAGCAGAGGGGGGCGGGCCACCGCCGGCGCGAGGAGCGCCCGGGCCCGCCACCCTCCAGATCAAAGAACCGGGCGCCACCGAGGGCGCCCGAGAGCAGAGTGGGGCGGGCCGCTGACGGCGCGATGAGCGCCCGGCCCCGCCCCCTCTCCAGTAAAAGAGGGCGCCATCAAGACGCCCATCAGAGAGAGAGGAAGAGAGAGGCGGGCGCTGCCAGCGCGCCAAGCGCCCGGCCCCGCCCCCCCCCCCCCCTCACAGCAAGGAGAGGGAAAAGCTTCCCTCAGCCACCGCACCAGCCGCCATCTTGATAGTGCGGCCAGCACAGAAGACTAAGTTGAAGGATTACTTCCAGATGCACCACACAGCTACAATACACAGTAAAAACACATACACACACCAACATTCATAGCACCCAATAAAAGACAGATTACTTCCCGATGCCCATGACAGCTGGATGAGGGAAAGTCACAGCCCTCCCCCCGATTTCATGGGGAATAAAGTGAGGGAGGGATCCCCAACTGTAGTAGTAGTAAAAAGGGGAACGGACAGGGCATCCCAAACCGGGGTCACCAACCCGGTTAACCGCCTACCCTCTCATGTAGGGTCTCACGGTGGAGCACTAGCTCCTAAGCACCTAAGGTGCAATTCTACCCTCACCCGGACCAGTAGCCACGGCTGGGAGGCATGGGGGAGGAGGGATCCGGGCGGAAATAGAGAAAATAGAGGGCCGGGAGTCATCCCGGCTACCTGAAATCCCCCTGTGCAAGGAGGAGACGTCATCTTCTGCTTGCTCGTCGTTCTGCAGAGACTAAACTGGGGGATGTGTGGGGGGTCCCAGGTATTTATGGGCCAGGGAGGGGCTTCTTTTTTTCTAGTCATCTCTGCAGAAAGTTCGCCCTCTGCTGGACATAACCCAAGTGTAATGACTACTTCCGAAGCAGGGTGTGAGACATACTTAGAATATTACAATCTTTATTGATCCAGCATTAAAATTCAATCAAAGTACAGGTAATCCCAATAAAAAAAGGGGGGGGGGGCTGGAGGATCCTCTGTCTACGCGTTTCGGACTCAAAGGTCCTTAATCATGACATGAGGTCTCCAAAACCCTTACTGTTTATATATACAAAACCCCGCCCCACATACCCCTCTCCTCTAATTTCCCAGTCACATTATTCAAGGAAGGCAGGCAAGACCCCCTCCTTCGTGCCCGTAACAGGGGTCCTGGGTTTCGTTGATTCTTTCAAATCAGCCTAGGAGGTAATACGCGAGACAGCAGGACACATTCATTGTAATGCATTCGACCATCTCACGGAGATACATCTCATGCTCCGCCCTTTGATGATTTTATTTATAGTGAAATAGAAAGCTTACACACGTCATCTAGAGCGGGAATATCATCATGTTAGAAATAAGCTGATTATCTGGATCAGTAATTGGTCTCTTCTACCTAATGAGCACGTTGGAATGTTATCTACGGCTAAAAGGAGGCGACTCGAAAGGCGTTATCCGTGTTCTCGACGCCATCTTTATCACAGAAATGTGTTACTGTGCTTTATCAACTTTATATTACACTAATGTCAGTTCAAGCAAAAGGAAAGAATCAGCGCAGAGATGAGTGGCTTACTGAGGGTTTATTTCACCTTTATTAGCCACTAAAGCTTACAATGCAGAGATAGGAATATGAAATTAAGTGGTGTAAATGGAGGCAGGGAATGTAAATAAAAATAATAATAATAAAAATAATAATAAAAATAATAATATAATATAATAATAAAAAAAATATATAATATAATAATAAAAAAAATATATAATATAATAATAATAATATAATAAAAAATATATAATATAATAATAAAAAAATAAAAATAATTATAATATAAAAATATAATAATAAAAAAATAAAAATAATAATATAATAAAAAAAATAAAAATAAATATATATATAATATATTGATTCTGACCTCCTTTCATCACACATAAACAGCTGATAAACAATGACATATGTACATATATCTATTATCCTTCATGGCATCTATCAAACTCCATAATAGCAGCAAGCGGTGTACAAATAAAACAGAAAAAAGACCACTTCACATCGATTTAAAAAAATAAAAATAAAAAAATGTTTGGGATTACCTGTACTTTGATTGAATTTTAATGATGGATCAATAAAGATTGGAATTTTATTGCAAACGCTGGCCAGCCTTTGTATCTTTAAAGCACAACTCCAGACAAAAAATATTAGTTTAGCAGAGTATGGGCCCTTCCCTCTTGTAGAATTGGCTCTAAACCTTCTTTCGCTGGTAGGTTTGGAGGCTGAACAGGAAAGGGATTGTCCAGGAAGAGAGTCTGTGCTCTCCTTTTGTCCTCTACCTCTCCTCTGCCGCTCTGGTGTTCCTCCACAACCCCTTTGTGCCGGTCCAGTTTCATGTTTCCTCTGAGCTCCGCAGTGCCCCCCGCAGCGTCAGTGCCGTGCCTGCATCTTCATACTTACTGATGGCAGGGAAGCCAGCAGTTCTGTCCTTCAGCGCTGGTGTCCGTCGAGCCTTGTTGACGTTTTGTTGGTACAACCCTCACCGGCAGTTAATGGAGTATGAATGTTTAGTGGGGGGGTAAAGCCATCTTGATGCCACCACATCTGCCTGTCAGAGGACAGATTCGCTTGCCTCCCTCAGTGATGGTATGAGGAGCTGTGGATGGATAAAGGCTGAGTATTATGTTCATGCCTGGGCTGGGACTTTAAGGCGATGTTTTACCTTGAGGGAGAAGGTGCTCTGGTCTCCTCTAATGCAGCAGAAGGTGACGGGACCTGGAATGCTCCTGGTCCGGCGCGTACTGGAGCCACTTTATACACAAACAAGGTTGGGACCCAGCACAGCTAGTGTTCAGCCACAAATATTAAATGTATGCTAGCTTGCAAAGGACAACAAAATCCGGGCCGCCAGATCAGCCCTAAATCGTCCTTATCAAAAGGAGGCTGCACAGACCGGAAGAATTTTTTAAAAGTGGACCAACACCCAGGGGGGATCGGCCCGGGAATCTATAAGATTCCCGGGCCGATCAGATCCCTCCCCGCGGGGCATCTGAAATGGGGATGTCCCGTGGGGTGAAACCCCCCCCAGGAAGCCCAGAACCCTTTCCTCAACCCCGTTCCAACGGCACATGCGCGGGCCACGGCCGCGTCTCGCGCTTCCCTCTAGCAGGGCGCGCACCCGCGCCGGTTGTTTGTGAATGGCCGGCGCGGGCGCGCTCCCTGTTAGAGGGAAGCGCGAGACGCGGCCTCCAGCGCTCAGAGCCGCTGTGGTTGGACGCCGCTTGTACGTGCATACCACAGTGGCTCTGAGCGCTCTGATTGGACGAGCGCCCGCGTAGGAGCGGGGTGAGGTGAGTGTTTCCGGGCATTCAGGGGGGTTTCACACAGCGGGGCACCCCACCGAAGTGGACCAAAACCCAGGATAGTCAAAATCCTGGGTGTTGGTCCACTTTAAAGAATGTAAATGCCTATTAATTATACATAAAAAAAATCAATACATGAATGACATCACAATTTATATACAAAGACACATTAAAACAATTAAAAAACACATGAACCAGCTGCCAAGAATTCTGGGACCTAACTGTCTCATCAGGAATTATTATTGCACAATGCCCATATGATCCAAAACAATGAAAGAAATACAACAGAATATAAAGTGAGTCACTCCTATGTAATAAAAACCAGTGCTAGTACTGTAGCCACCCTCTTGGGGATCCTCGGCCCTCTGCTCCAGTAAGAAGCCTGAAAAAAAGTGGATGCTCCGTACTGGAAGGAAGTCTGTGACACAGACGGCGAGTTTAGCCCTTAGTGCAAGCCACTTAGTGGGAGGGACCAAAAGAAGTATAGACGAGTGCACCAATGCTTACCACTGCCGGTGAGGGATTAGAAAAGCCATGCAGGCTCCTACATGTCAATGGGGGAAGGGGATTGGGGACACCAGCTGTGTGTAATTCTTCGGTTGGTAACTCCTGCTTAGTGAAAACCACCGGGGCCTGGAGCTTTTTCGGTTCAGTGCGGAAGATGCTACCTATTGAAGCAGCACCAGAGAATCTGTGTCTCGGTGTTTAAAGTCTGCTCGGATCTGCCTTGGTGGGGGGGGGCTTCTTTAGAGAAAAGGTCCTGTGGCCTGTTGGTGGGGAGGAACCAGATTCCTCCTTTGTCCTTCCTACCTATAGCCATGGTCCAGGCAGGACCGGTGGCATATAAATATAATAGCGATGGGTAAGGCAGCTGTCACCGGACCTGTGGTAGAAGTCGTGTCTTGTGCATCCTCGCTGCCTGGATCTCCCCTGGGTAATGGCCTCGCTTCCAAGACCAGGTGAGTTGATGAGTTGCGCTTCCTCGGTCGTTAGATTTTGTGCTGCTACGGCTCGGCAGAATCGCACTCGCCCCGGTGTGTGGCTTTCTGATTTCGTCCTTGTCTGCGATTGGCTGGGGCTGTGCTCTTATTTACACCCGCCTTCTTGCTTCGAGTTGTGCTGCTTTTTAATTCACTATTTATTCTCTCTTGCAGCATTTGGGACGAGCACCAGCAGTGGAGGGCTCTTTGGAAACACACAAACCACATCCAACCCCTTCGGCGGAACATCCGGGAATCTCTTTGGAGCCTCGACATTTTCCGCTGCTCCCAGCGGAACCACCATAAAATTCAATGTAAGTATTACCTTCTGGATCCATAGGCACCCTGGTGACAGTGGACTGTAATTCGCCACTTGCCTTCGTTCAGTGCAATTTGATGTCCTTGGCACCGGGGGTATTCCCCCCTCCCCCCACACTCTTGCCTCAGTGTGCTCCTTTATCGGGTGGAAGAGCGCTTAAGGCTGATGCTGCATCGATGTGGCAGACAGGAGGTGCTGGACCTGCCTTGGCAGGCGCATGGCGCCATCTGGGAGGACTGCCTGATCTGACAGCCCATCCTGACGAAGTAGTGGGGCCGCCATTACGCAACGCGTCCGTGGGCTTTTATGCTCGGCTTGAATGATGATATAATTTAACCTCTATTGGTTCCCATGTAATTGGTGCCTTGGATTGCACTGGATTGGATCATATTATAGTTTATGAATTTAGCACATTGTTTATGGAGTTGGTTGTAGCACAGCATTGGTTGCTTCATATGTAGCAGCACTTTGCCGCGTCGGTCCCTTTGCCGCGTCGGTCCCTTTGCCGCGTCGGTCCCTTTGCCGCGTCGGTCCCTTTGCCGCGTCGGTCCCTTTGCCGCGATTTAGCGCTAGCACTTTTGAAGTATGTATCTAATTAATAATTTAACACGTATCCTTAATTGGCACAGGTAACAGCCATATTAACTTCGTAGATTATCTAAGAGATCCGTTGCATCCATTTCTTTTTAAATTTGTGTTTTAAATGCATGTGGTGTATGTTGTCGTATGTATGCGCTCATTAATTGAAATACAATAAAATAGGTATTTTTGTTATGTAAGTGTGCGGCATATATTTGTAGGCATAGTAGGCTGGTCTGGAAGCTATATTTGTAATACAGCTTTTTCCTGGTGTCCTGTTCGGGTCGCTCCATTCTTCACAAGTGGGTTATCCGCCACAAGGTGGCGCAGTGACTGCAAGATGACAATCGTGGCACCTCCCGGCCCATATAAAGGCATCTGTCTCCCTAAGAATCCCCAGAGTCTGACTGCGAAGATGGATGCTATCTCTCTATGGATATCGCAGACGAGCGGGGCATCCCAAGCCTGTCAGCCGCTGCAGCCCTATAACCACCTTTTTCCGGGGAGCCATTCTGCCTCCCAGCCTTTGGCTATGGATCAGGTGACGGTAGGGGAACGCTGAGGGTCGGGCGTTCATAGAGCTATGCTCTGGGCCACAGACCCTCTCCCAAAGGGTAGCCGGCCATGGGCAATGGTGAACCTATATGGGGGGGGGGGGGGGGGGGGGGGGAGGAACCACCTAGGGAGCCCTTATCCTTATGTCTCCCACAAGCTTTATTTTCCTATTGCATGGCACGGCCTGCTTCACGAAATCATTACATCTGGGTTATTCCGCCACAATGTGGCACAGTGTACTGGAGAAGAGTTGTGGCTCCTCCCGGTACCATATAAAAACAGAATCACCATAAACTTATCCAGTTTTCCTCTGCAGTGATTCTGCGAAGATGGCTCTCTATATTGTGCAGGTGAGCGGGGCAAACAAGCCTGCGGCCCTGCATGGCTATTTCCACCCGTTTCCGGACCCTCTGTGCCTCCCAGCCTCGGCTGATGAATCGGGTGAAGGTAGAGGAGCACTAGGGTCAGGTGCTTAAGGAGCGCTGCTCCAAGCCGCGGACCCTGTACCACAAAGGGGAGCCGGCCATAGGCTTTATGGTGAGCCTGTTGGGGATGCGGAGCTCCTGTCCTAACTTCTGAGGGGGTGAGTGTTTTTGAGGACTGTTTCTTGTTCTGGCACTTTGTGGTCCCACCCCCTCCCCCTCCCCCGGCCTGGGCCCTCGCCGCTGCTCGCTTGCTTCCTCGTTCCCTCCCCGTAGTTTGCTCGGGGGAGGGGGGGGGTGGTAGCGGCGAGGGTACTCTGGCTGTGTATTTGCCTGTTTAACTGTGTTTTAACTGTTTTTGCCGTCTCGCCGCTTTGTACTGCGCTCCACGGCGGGCGGCCCTATTATTTGTGAGGTGTTTTTTCTCTACTGTGACACCAGCGAGGTCACGTGAGCGCCGTTTTCGCACTCAAGGTTCCTCTGCAGAAGGTATCCTGCTAGGAGGTATCCCTTCCCTGCTGACCTGGTCAAGCGATGGTCGTGTCCCCCTGAGGTGGACGATCCCGTGCTCGGGCTGTCCAAAACCTCGGTCATGCCTTCACCTGACACTACTACACTGTGGGACAGCGAGGACCGTCGCATGGATCAGGTGGCCTGCCATGCTTTTGAAAAAAGACGGCTACTGGAGTCCGCTACGGCTGTTAATAGGGGGGAGGATTATAGGTCCCTTTTGCTTTGCTCTGATTTTGTTGCCTTTGTCCTTACTCCCATGGATGATGCGGTATGGATGTGTAGTAGGACCTCTTTTGGTAGCTATGCGCCTCTGTTTGGCTGCGTCGGTGGGCGGCTAAGAAGGCTCTCACTGGGCTCCCCTTTACGGGGCTGCGGCTCTTTGGTGAGCGTCTGGATGTCTTAGCCAAGGATGGTAGGCTGCCTCAACGGAGGAGGCAGCCTCTGCCCTTTCGGGGGTCCTCCTCTTCTCTTCCCTTCCCTTCTTTGTGCTTCCAGAGGAGGTCGTGGCTCCCTTTTCTCGGCTACACGCAGGGATTCTTGGGGCTGTAGCAGATCCCGTGGTCGTCCTGGTCTATCATGGTGCCCCAAGCCCAAACCTTCCCCCAAGCCCCCTCAGGCATGAAGAGGCGCCCTCACCCATCCGGGTGGGGGGACGGCTTCGGCTATTTGCTCACGTCTGGAGGCTACGCGTCTCAGATCGGTGGATTCAGGAGGGGGTGTCCTCCGCTTACAAGATAGAGCTTGCAGCCTGGCCACCCCCAAGATTCCTCAGATCCTGAATGTCTCAAAACTGTCAACTCAGGGTTTGCGCCTTGCAGTTCAACGTCTGTTGAAGTCAGGAGTCATTTGCCTGGTGCCTCCCCAGGAACGGGGTCGAGAGTTCTTCTCCAATCTGCTCACGGTCCCCAAAAAGGACGGGTCCCTGAGGCCCATCCTGGACTTGAAGGGTCTCAACTGGTTTGTCATGTTCAAGCACTTTCGCATGGAGACGCTACGCTCGGCTTTCTGTACCCTTAGCCCGGGCGACTTCATGACTTCGGTGGACAAAAAGGATGCCTACCTTCACGTGCCAATCTTTCCAGGTCATCAGAGATTCCTTAGATTTGCTCTGGATGATCAGCATTACCAGTTTGTGGCCTTACTGTTTGGAATCACCTTGGCGCCTCGGGTGTTCACCAAGGTGCTGGCGGGTGTGATGGCTCTGCTGCGAAATCAGGGCATTCACATCCTTCCTTACCTGGACGGCATTCTGATTGCGGCTCAGTCTCCATCAGGCCGAGAAGGATACTCATGCGGTGAATTCCACTCTAGTGCTTCGGCTGGGTGATCAACTTTCCCAATCCTCACTGTCTTAGTCTTTGAGGTCTGGGCATGACTCTGGATACCTCTCAGGTCAAGGTATTCCTGCCTCAGCAGAAGGTGGAGGGCCTTCAGTTGCAGGCACGGACTCTGCTCTTGTGTCCCCATCCCTCCATCCGGCAAGGGATGCAGTTAGTGGGTCTGATGGTGTCCTGTTTCGAGGCGGTCCCTTTTGTGCAGGTTCACATGAGGCCTCTTTTAGTTGCACCTCTTGTCAGTTTGGGATCGGGACCCTGTGTCCCTGGTTTAGGAATTTGCTCTGCCCCCCCCCGACCAGACAGTCCCTCTCGTGGTGGCTGGACTCGGGGAACCTTCTAGTGGGCAGGACATTTCTGCCCCCGTGCTGGGAGACTGTCACCACGGATGCCAGTCTGACCGGTTGGGGGGGCTTTTGGAAGTCTGCAGTTCCAGGGTCAGTGGGGCCCCCAGGAGGCCCATGCTCCCATCAGTGTCCTGGAAATGAGGGCAATCAGGTTGGGTCTTTCTCAGCTGACCACACACCTTCGGGGTCGGGCTGTTCAGATCCGCTCAGACAACCAGACGGCAGTTGCCTACATCAATCATCAGGGAGGGACTCGGAGCAAGCGAGCCCTCAAGGAAGTGTCCCTGATACTGTCCTTGGCGGAAGAGAATGTCCCCTGCATCTCGGCGGTTTACATTCTGGGGGTGGTGAACCAGGAGGCAGACTCACTGAGCAGGGCGACGCTTCGGCTGGGGGAATGGTCCATCACCAACAAGGTATTTCACTCCCTGTGTCACCGCTGGGGTCAGCTGGTTGTGGACCTGTTTGTGTCCCGTCACAACCACAAGCTTCCCAGACTTGTCTCCCTGTCACAGGACCCTCTGGCCTTCGCCACGGATGCGCTAGCAATGCCTTGGACGGAGTTTCGGCTCCTCTATGTGTTCCCTCCATTCCCTCTGCTGGGCAGGGTGCTGCGCAAGATGGCCCAGGAAGGAGT
Source organism: Gastrophryne carolinensis (assembly GCA_027917425.1). Classification (NCBI taxonomy): domain Eukaryota; kingdom Metazoa; phylum Chordata; class Amphibia; order Anura; family Microhylidae; genus Gastrophryne; species Gastrophryne carolinensis. The sequence continues at coordinate 12,704,538 of CM051236.1, read as the reverse complement.
ACCAGCCATTCTGGTGGCCCCCTGTTGGCCAAGGAGGGTGTGGTTCGCAGACGACGTGCAGTTGGCAGTAGATCAGTATGCCCTGCCCAAGGATCCAGATCTGCTCACCCAGGGACAACTGTGCCATCCCAATTTACAAACGCTGGCTTTAACGGCTTGGCTGCTGAAACCTCCATCTTGATGGATAAGGGTTTGCCAGCTTCTGTTACCATGATTAGGGCTAGGAAGAAGTCGTCGTCCTTTTATCTACTACAGGGTCTGGCATGCTTACATTGCCTGGTGTGAGTACAAGTCTCTTCCTCGTCGGTGTTTTCTATCCCCAGGATTCTGGAATTTTTGCAACATGGTTTGGATTCGGGCCTTCAACTTAGTACCCTCAAGGGACAGGTGTCAGCTCTGGCAATTTTTTTCCAAAGATCCTTTGCCAATCACTGGCTGGTTAGGACTTTTTTTTCCAGGGGGTTACTCACGTGCGTCTGCCACGTAAGCCTATGCTACCAGTTTGGGACCTGAATCTGGTGATGTCTGCTCTGCAGGGCCCTCCCTTTGAGCCTATCCGTGGGGCTGCTTTGCCCATTCTGACTCTTAAGGTGGCCTTTTTGGTGGCTATTACTTCTGTCAGGCGAGTTTCTGAGCTGGCGGCGCTTTCCATCAAACCTCCTTATTTTGAGCGGCATCAGGATAAGGTGGTGTTTCGGCTTAAGCTGGATTTCTTGGTTGTGTCTGCGTTTCATCTCAATCAGGACATTGTTTTGCCGCCTTTGTGTCCTAAACCTGCTAATTCCATGGAGCGGACCCTTCACTCTTTGGATGTTGTCAGGGCTCTGAAGTTTTATTTGGTTGCTACTGAGTCTTTCAGGAAATCTGACGCTTTTTTTTCTTCCTCCTGGTCCTAGGAAGGGTTTGCCTCCGGCTAAATCCACTATCAGCAAGTGGATCCGTCAGGCGGTGGAGCAGGCCTATTCTGCCCGGGGGAAGGTTCCTCCTTTAGGGTTACTGCTCATTCCACTCGTGCTATTGGTGCGTCTTGGGCTTTTCAGCACCAATCTTCTGTTGAACAAGTTTGTAAGGCTGCAACTTGGTCTTCTGTTCATACCTTTTCCAAGTTTTACAAGGTTGATGTTAAGGCCTCAGCTGATGCTGCTTTTGTCCGCAAGGTACTTCAGGCGGTGGTGGTTTGAACTGCCTTTTACTTTTTGGGGATCCCACCCTACCTTACGGGCACTGCTGTTGGACGTCCCATATGTAAGGACTTCTTGAAGCAGGCCGTGCCATGCAATAGGAAAAAGACAATACTGTGAGTACTCACCTGTAGAATTGCTTTTACTATGCATGGCACGGCCTGCTTCATCCCACCCTTGTTATCGTTATTCTTGGTTGCCTCTTTATAGTGATTATTCAAAGTTAGTTGGGGTTTGTTACCTTTGTTACCTTTATTATCTCCCGGTTTCTTGAATTACTGCTTGTCAACACTGGAGAAGTCTATGGTGATTCCATTTTTATATGGTACCGGGAGGAGCCACAACTCTTCTGCAGTGCACTGTGCCACCTTGTGGCGGAATAACCATAAGTATGGACTTCAGGAAGCAGGCTGTACCATACATAGCAAAAGCAATTCTACAGGTGAGTACTCACAGAATTGTCTTTTTGGACACTGCTTTTGGATGTCCCACTTGACAAGAATGGAGCGACCTAAACAGGACACCAGGAAAAATACAATTCTGTGAGTACTCACCTGTAGAATTGATTTTGGTGGTGCCCTGTTCAGGTCGCTCCATCCCACCCTTGTTCTGTTATCCTCTTTTGCCTGTTATGGTGATTATTGTTGTATTACTTTTTTCTTGAGCGATTTTCATGCTGAGCAGGGCTGTGGAGTCAGTAGAAATGTGTCAACTCCAGCATAAGAGACAATCTTCAAATTGTATTTTATAATTAATGAAGCTTTCATAAGCGTAAAATGTTATTTTATAAATGGAATATAAAATATATCTTTAAGACCCATGTTAGACGGAACATTGGCTTATTGACTCCACAGCCCTGATGCTGAGGCTCCCAGCATGTCTCCGTTTTTACTGCTTTTCAACCACTGGGGATTCTTAGGGAGAAAGATGCCTTTATATGGGCTGAGAGGAGCCACGATTTTCATCTTGCAGTCACTGCGCCATCTTGTGGCGGATAACCCACTGACCTGAACAGGACACCACCAAAATCAATTCTACAGGTGAGTACTCACAGAATTGTATATTCTTAGTATGTCACACACCCCGCTTCAAGACAATCATAACATGTGGGGTATACTGTCCTGTAGATGGCGATCTTGCAGAGATAACATAAAAAGGCAGACCCTCCCGGCCCATAAATACCTGGGACCTCCCACTCATTACCCAGTCTTTAATCTCTGCAGACGGCGAGCAAGTCAGAAGATGTCTCCTCCTTGCACAGGGGGATTTCAGGTAGCCGGGATGACTCCCGGCCCTCTGTTATCTATTTCTGCCCGGGTTCCCTGTATTATCTTATCCTGCCTCCCAGCCTAGGCTGCTGGTCCGGGCGAGGGTAGAATGGCACCCTAGGTGCTTAGGAGCTGATGCTCCGCCGTGAGACCCTATACTAGAGGGTAGGCGGCTATCCGGGTTGGTGATCCCGGTTTGGGATGCCCCGTCCCTTGGCCCTTCCCTGGATTGGATTCCCCCTCTCCCAGGTTCCCTGGGGGGGGGGGGGGGGGTCCCTTATGGGTTCCTTTATTCATTTGTGTGTGTGTTTTTACTTTTGTGCCTTTACTTTGCATGGCGCCGGAGGTTCCGCGGCGCTGGCCTCCGGCGCGCTAATAGTGCTGCCGCAATGGCGAGCCATGAGGGCTTCTCTTCTCCTCCGTGGAGGGGGGCCGGGGCCGGGCGCTCGCGCGTGCTTACGGCCCGCCCCCTGCTGAGCGTACTGCGGTCATGTCCCGGCTTCTGGCTGGGAGTGACGGGGGAGGGGCTGGGCGCGCGCGCCTACGGCCGCCCCCGTGCTGAGACTGCCGTTCTCGTCCCGGCTTCTGACCAGGAGAGACTGAGGGGCGGGGCCGGGCGCTTGCTCGCGCCTACGACCCGCCCCTGTGCTGAGTCTGCGGTTTCCTGTCCCGGCTTCTGGCCGGAAGAGACGGGGGCGGGGCCGGGTGCACGCGCCTACGGCCCGCCCCCGTGCTGAGACTGCCGTTCTCGTCCCGGCTTCTGACCGGGAGAGACGGAGGAGGGGCGGGGCCTAGCGCTTGCTCGCGCCTACGGCCCGCCCCTGTGCTGAGTCTGCGGTTTCCTGTCCCGGCTTCTGGCCGGAAGAGACGGGGGAGGGGTGGGGGGTGGGGCCCGCCCTCCCTCCTCCTCCTGCACGTTGCCTGCGGTCTGGTCCCTCGTATTCTAGGTCGGGTGAGGGGCCTGATGGCCGTTATTGTTTGTTTCTACATGTGCATGGGGTTTTGATTGTGTGTTTGGTGTTCTTGTTCCAGGTGGACCATTGAGCATGTATTAGGGGGGTTCTCCTGGCCTGGGTCCCTGGTTTACACTTAGCTGGCCTAAAATCCTCCCACTTGGGACTTAAAGGGGCATCCCGGGTGGCATAATTGTGTAATTCCCTAACATAATGCGCATGGTACACATTTATTGTATATACATTTCAGTACAAAAAATCACTATTTGGAGGCTTCCCCCGGAAACTGGGCTTGTGCACCCCTCAGGGCAATCGAGGCTGCGTTTTGGGGTGTGGGGTATCCCTTTTTGGGGGCTGGTGTTTTTGTTTGTGTACCCTGTGCGCAGCGGTCTATTTCGTGGCAGACCGGATCTCGGGCGTCTGGTTCTGATCCGCTAGTCTCCCCGTCTCCCCCTCGCCTGACACATGCGTGTGATGGGATCGTTAGCGGGTAGTCGCGGCCTGTGGTGTGTGCCAAATTGGCCATTCTTGAGGAAACCTTTTTGTATTCGGCTGCACAGGCCTTTAATAGGGTGGGCTTTGGCTCCCTGGATCGGTCTGATTGCTCCCTGCGTGAGGAAGGGGAGATGTTTTAGGGGTCTGATGACTCCGACGATCAGCAGTTTGTGGGCGCTGATGCCGAGCAGGGCCAGGGGGATTCCTCGGATACTTCCGGGATCCTGGCTCATAAGTTTGAGGTCCTGGCTTTTTCTCCCACCGAGGCGGCTCCTCCGCTGAAGGGGGAGTTTCTTTGAAGAGTCTAAGTCCCGCTTGGAATTACCGTTTCAAATGCGTTTTGATGGTTTCATTCGCAAGGAATGGGAGAGTCCGACGCGGCTTCCGGGTGTCCCTCTGGGTTGGGATGAGAAATATCCCTTTCCGGCGGACGCAGTGAAGTACTGGTCGTCTCCTCTCGAAGTGGATGCTCCTTTTTGGGGTTGTCCAGCTCCTCAATCCTCCATTCTCCGGAGTGCACTACTCTCAAGGATGGTGAGGATAAACGCATTGACCAGATGGCTTGTCATGGTTTTGCCGGTGTTAGATCGGCTTTGCGGCCGGTTTGTGCTTCGGCGCTTGTACTGGTTGCTGCCAGGTCGGTTGTTAGAGGATTGTTGACCTCGTCCGGGCTCGGCCCGGTTAGTGAGGAATTTGCCGACCTTAAGCTCTGTGAGTTATTCTTATCCTTTGTACTGTCCGCCCTGGACGACTCTTTGGTGATGTGCAGCAGAGCTACGGCCCTGCTTGTGGCTATCCGCCAGTCGGTTTGGTTGCGCCAGCGGGCGGCTGAATTTGTGTCCAGTAAGTCGCTCACGGCCTTTCCCTTTGTCGGGTTGCAGCTCTTTGGGGAAAGTTTGGATTTGGTGGCAAACTGAGGTAAGTTACTTAAGCGTAAGACGCAGCGTCGCCCCTTTCGGGGGGGCTTCCTTCTCTCAGTCCTTTCGCGGGGCTGGAGTCGGTAGGGGTTCGGCTTTTCCCTCGTCCAGAGGTGATTCCTGGACCGGGGGCAGGGGTCGGGCCCGTCCAAGACACAGTTGGGGCTCTAAGCCTTAAGCTGCTGCCAAGCCGGCTCAGCATTGAAGGGGCGCACTCACCCTTGCGGGTGGGGGGACGGTTGCTACTCTTCTCCCGGGTTTGGGTTCAAGAGGTCTCGGACAGGTGGAGTTCGGAAGTGGTGTCTTCCGGTTACAAGCTGGAGTTCGGGTGCCGTCATGGCTGTCATCTGCCGGGTGCCTCACTCAGACCGGGGCCTGGGCTTCTGTTCCATTTTGTTCATGGTGCCCAAGAAGGACAGATCCGTTCGTCCCATTCTGGATCTGAAGTTGATCAACAGGTTTGTTCGTCCCCGGTATTTCCGTATGGAATCTTTGCGCTCAGTCGTCCACGCATTGCGTCAGGGGGACTTCATTACGTTCACAAGCATCAAGGATGCTTACCTGCATGTTCCTTTATTTTCGGCACACCAGAGGTTCCTCAGGTTTGTCTGACATTCCACGCTTTCAGTTTGTGGCTCTTCTGTTTGGCCTTACTTCAGCTACCAAGGGTTGGCAGGAGTGATGGCCATCCTCAGAGCCTGGGGGTATCCGCATCGTTCCCTATCTGGACGATGTTTTCATCATGGCGTCTTCCCTCAGTCAGGCGCAGCTGGATACCAGGACTGTGGTGTCCACTCTGGAGAGTTTCGGTTGGGTGATCAACTATCCCAAGTCCTGTCTCACTCCCTCCAGGGTGGTGGAGTTTCTAGGAATGTGGCTGGACATTTCTCAGGCTAGGGTGTTTCTCCCCCCGGGCCAAGGTTCTTCTGCCTCGGGAATTGACTCAGCGTCTCCTATCCATCCCCCGCCCGTCCATCCGGCTAGGGATGAGACTGGTGGGATTGATGGTGGCATCGTTCGAGGCGGTTCCCTTTGCCCGGTTTCTCACAGGGACGCTCCAGCTCCATCTCTTGGCCTGGGACGGGTCCCCGTGGTCTTTGGTTCAGTCCTTTCTGATGTGGTGGCTGAAACCAAGCAATCTGGCGAGGGCAGGTCCTTTCTGACCCCTTGTTGGGAGACGGTCACCACGGATGCCAGCTGGTACCGGTTGAGGGGGATTTTGGAAGGATCTTCTGTTTCAGGAACTGTGGGGGCCTCTGGAGGCTCACGGTCCCATCAATGTTCTGGGGTTGAGAGCCATCTGGCTGGTTCTGGTTCACTTGACTCTTCACTTGCGGGGCCTACCGGTCCGAGTTCGGTCGGACAATCGGACGGTGGTCACCTACATCAATCACCAGGTGAGGGACTCGAAGCAGGCGTGTCCTCGGGGTAGTGTCCTTGACCCTTGCCTGGGCAGAGAGTGATGTCCCATGCATCTCGTCGGTATTCATTCCGGGAGTGGAGAACATGGAGGCGGACTCCCTGAGCAGGGGGTCATCTCGCTGGGGGGAAGGGTTGCTTTGCCCCAAGGTGCGTCAGTCGCTTTGCCAACAATGGGGGTCTCCGGTGGTGGCGCCCTTTTTGTCTCTCGTCACAATCACAAGCCTCCGGCATTTGTGTCTCTCGCGTGGGATCCATTGGCTCTGGTGGTGGATGCCATGTCTCTGAACTGGAGGGATCTGGGGTTTTCTGTACCTGTTCCCTCCATTTCCCATGGTGGGCTGAGTGGTGCGCAAGCTGGCCCTAGAGGGCGCGTCGGCAATCCTGGTGGCGCCTAGGTGGCCAGGACAGGTGTGGTTCGCAGACATGGTAAGGTTGGCGGAGGTTGTTAGTCCTGCCCTTCTGCCGAATCTGCTCTTTCAGGGGCCGCTGCTCTATCCCTATTTACCACGCTGGCTTTGACGGCGTGGTTGCTGAAACCTCCATCTTGAGGGCTGAAGGTCTTGATGCTGTCATTTAGACTCTTGCCTTGCAAGGCGTTCTCTATCCCTGGGGTTTTTTGGAATTTCTGCACCATGGTCTTGACCGAGGTTTGCAGCTTAGTACGCTAAAGGGGCAGGTTTCTGCCCTGGTGGTTTTCTTTCGTAAGTCCTTTGTCCTTCATCCGCTGGTTAAAGACCTTTTTTTTTTTTTTTCCCCAGGGGGTTACGCATGTGCGGCCTCCTGGGAAGCTTTTGTTCCCAGTTTGGGTTTTGAATTTGGTTTTGTCTGCCTTGCAGGGTCCTCCTTTTGGACTTTTGTAGAATATTGCCTTTTCTGGTCGCCATCATCTCCGTTTGGCGTGTTTCGGAGTTGGCAGCCTTGTCTGCTAAGGCTCCTTACTTTGAGAGGCATCAGGACAAGTTTGTTTTCCGCTTCAAACCAGATTCCTTCCTAAGGTGGTCTCGGTTTTTTCTTTTGAATCAGGATAGTCTTCCCTCCTTGTGTCCTAAGCCCAGCAATGACTAGGGGGTTTTGCATTCTTTGGATGTGGTTCGCTGTGTGAAGTACTATTTGGTGGCTACTTCTCCTTTTCGTTGGCCTGACGCCCTTTTTGTGGTTCCCTTTGGGCCTAGGAAGGGTTTGGCTCCTGCCAAGTCTTCCATTAGTTAATGGATTCGCCAGGCCATTGTTGGGACCTATTCTGCCAAGGGGAAGGTTCCCCCTTTTTTCGTGTTACTGCTCATTCTATTCGCGCTGTTGGGGCGTCCTGGGCTTTCCAGTGCCAGGCTTCTGAGTGGGTTGTAAGGCTGCTACTTGATCTTCCGTTCACTTTTTTTCCAAATTTTACAAGGTTGATGTTCGGGCCTCAGCAGATGATGTTTTTGGCCGTACAGTTCTGCACGCTGCTGTGGTTTAAGTTTGTGCCTTGTTTTTTTGATCCCCGCCCTTTATGGACACTGCTATTGGATGTCCCACATGTTATGATTGTCTTGAAGCTGGATGTGTGACATACTTATAATACCCATTTTACAGGCGAGTATTCACAAAAATGGTATTATTCTAAGTATGTCACACACCCCGCTTCACCCCGCCCTTTTATATTTTGGATCCTTGTATGGTGAACCTTTTTGTTGGTTTTAATTGGCCTTCCTGGTTCCTTGATCTTACTGCTATCTTTATACTGAGTGGGAGGTCCCAGGTATTTATGGGCCGGGAGGGTCTGCCTTTTTTTGTTCTCTGCAAGATCGCCACCTACAGGACAGTATACCCCACATGTTATGATTGTCTTGAAGTGGGGTGTGTGACATACTTATTATACCCATTTTACAGGTGAGTATTCACAAAATGGTATTTTTTTACATCATGGTGGCTCATTATCCAGTCAGCAGCATACGTCCCTGTTTACATAACTCTTCTATTCCTGCTTACAGCCTCCATCCGGTACAGACACCATGGCCAAGGGTGGTGTCACCACCAACATCAACACCAAGCACCAGTGCATCACTGCCATGAAGGAGTACGAAAGCAAGTCTCTAGAGGTGAGTGCAGAAAAAACAAAACTCTGTGCACACACAGATTTAAAGCAGACTGAAACCCTGGGCATCCGTAAAACTGTTCCCGGCAGCTCCCACTGCAACTAAACATTGGGGGCTGCATCTCTGGGCTGAGACAAGCTACCTCTTCCAGCCATTTAGATGGGCCCAGAGCGGGATCGGGCTTCGCGGTCTAAAGGGAAACTGGAGATGCGGATGAGCACTAGTTTAAAGCGAGCCACATTGCCCATCATTTATAAGCAAGGCATACGGCACTGTTAGTAGTTACACACACGTGTCCAGACATAGGCTTCGGTGCCGAAGGATAAACATGTTGCTGAGTCATGATTCAGTCTGGCAATTGCTGGTCCTGCCACTCTAACCCCCGGCAATCTGGAACGTTGGGGGAATTGCCAGATCTATATTCTTAGTATACAGTACGTCCTGCTCCAGAAAGATAACTTACAAGTGGGTATTACTCCGCCAGATGGCGCTGGCCTGCAGAGACATCGAAAATAGGCTCCTCCCGGTCCCTCAAATACCCAGGGACCCCCCACAAATCCCCAGAATTTCTCTGCAGTCTGGACTGCTAAGGAGGAGAAATTGGCTCTCTACTCGCAGGTGAGCGGGGCTATTAGCCCGCGGCCCTGTAGGACTATTCCCACCCGTTCCACTAGTAATATGCCTCCCAGCCTTGGCTGCACTGGTCCGGGTGTTGGTAGGCAGCACCGCTGTCAGGTGCTTAGGAGCGCTGCTCCACCGCAATCCCCCACCAAAGGGTAGGCGGAACAGGCTTATGGAGAGCCTCTATGGGATGCCCCTCCTGCACTATTGCCCCTGCCCATCGGTGGGCCCTATTTAAGTAGCCGCTGTTCTCCCTCATTCTCCTTGTAGCCTTCGGGGGAAGAGAGGGGGTGTGTGTAAATGTGTATGCTATGCATTCTGTGTTTTACACCTTATATTGCATTCTTATGCCTTGTGTCAGCCGCACTGGTTTGCTTTCCCTTACTGTTTTTTTTTTTTCAAAATTGCCGCCGCGCTTACCTCAGGCGCTGGTGTGCCGTCATTGGCTGCTTGTCATGTCATGGCTTCTCGCTCTTCGGGGGGGCTATGGCGCGCTCCGCGTCATTGCTGATACCGGCCCGCCCCTCGAGGTATACCGCCGCCATCTTTAACCGGCTTGGTTGGCCCATGCGCGATGGACCTCTGCCTACCGCGGTCCGTAAGTGCCCTCGCGGGCGGCTGTTTTTTTCTACTTTTTATTACTGTGTGCTTACGGTCTTCTCCTCTTATGTCTTTCAGGCTAGGCGAACCCTTTGGCTTCTCCTGGCCCTCTATTAGTTAAGTTGTGAGGCCTTGTGTAATACTCCCACTTCCCTAGCGGGTTATTGGGGCATCTGGGGTTGCTGTATAGCGTTAATCCCTATCGGCCTATTGTGCTGCTTTAATCACCATATGGAGGCATCCCAGGATAATGTGACTGGGTTCCCTTCGGGACAAGACCGGCTGTGTGTAGCGTGTGGGCAGCATCATGCTGACGCTGACAAGGCGCGGGTCTGCGTACCCTGCGCTGAGCAGGTGCTTGCATTGCAATCTGGCCTGCCAGTGGCTGCACCTCGTTTCACTTCACCTACTCCCCCAAGCTTAAATCTCACTCCTACTGAGTTGCATACTAGTGGGGATTCTCAGCCTGATGTGTCTTCTAGACTGGCTAGTGTTGAGAAGTTAATTGCTAATACCTTGGCGCGTAAGGCCCCTGCTAAAAAGCGGCACTTGACGCCTAATGTCACTATTTTCCTTTTGGAAACGGAGGAGTTTTGTAATCTTTGTGGCTATACCCCGTCTGATGAAGGGGACCTTTTCTCTGACACAGGGTCCTCTGATGAGAGGCCCAGGGGTCATGACGATTCTGGCTCTGACCCCTGGGCCCCAGATGACACTGACAGATTATTGACCCAGATTTTTGAGGTCCTGTCCATATCTCCCCCTGTTGCGGCTCCCAGGCAAAGGGGGGAGCTTTTCCATACAGCAAAATCACGTTTGGAATTTCCCCAGCAGGCTCATTTCCATAACCTTGTGCTCAAGGAATGGGAGCGCCCCAGTAAACTTCCCGGGAAAGTTGGGATAGGAAGTATCCCTTTCCTGCTGAGGTGGTGAAGTGTTGGTCATCCCCTCCCGAGGTGGATGCCCTGGTCCTAGGGCTATTTAACACCTCTGTCATGCATTCCCCTGACTCTACTACCCTGCGGGATGTTGAGGACCGGCGCATTGACCAGCTGGCATCCCACGCCTTTGCATGTGCCTGTTACTGCTGTGGCCACTAGAACCCTTATCAGAAATATACTTGATAGTGCCCCTGATGATTTGCCTTGTGAGGTGTTCAATGCACTCTCCAGTTGTGATGTCTTTGTAAATTTTGTCCTATCAGCATTGGATGACACCATCAGAATGTGTGCCAGAACTTCTGCCCTCGTGGTGGCTATACGCCGCTCGGTTTGGCTGCGCCAGTGGGCTGCTGACAACGCTGCCAAGAAGGCCCTCACTGGGTTTCCCTTTAAAGGACTGCGCCTGTTTGGGGACCGCCTGGACCTTTTTGCTAAGGGAGGCAGGTTACCCCAGCGCAGACGGCAATCTCGGCCCTTTCTGGGTCAGGGTTCCTTCTCCTCCCCTTACCGTGGTGCAAGACAGGGAAGGGGGGGTTCTTTCCTTGGGGCCCGGGGAGATTTCTGGGTAGGGGCAGAGGCCGTGGACGTCCTGGCCCCTCCTGGGGTACCAAAGCAAAATCCTCCTCCCAGCCCCCTCAGGCATGATGGGGCGCCCTCACCCATCCAGGTGGGGGGACGGCTGCAGCACTTTGCTCATGTCTGGAGGCTTCATGTCTCAGACTGGTGGATTCAGGAGGTAGTGTCCTCCGGTTACAAGATAGTTTGCTGCCTGGCCGCCCCCAAGATTCATCAGATCCCGGATTCCACTGGACTCTGTGTCAGCTCAGGAGCTAGTGCAAGCAGTGCAAGGCCTCCTGGAGCTGGGGGTCATCTGCCAGGTCCCCTTAAGAGAAAAAGGCAAGGGCTTTTATTCCAACCTATTCACAGTACCCAAAAAAGATGGGTCAGTCAGGCCTATCCTGGACCTAATGATCCTCAACAAATTTGTCAGTTGCAGGCGCTTTCGCAAGGAAACACTGCGCTCTGCCATCAGTTCCCTGCGCCAAGGGGACTTCATGACTTCTGTGGACATCAGAGATGCTTACCTTCATATTCCTGTATTCCCAGGTCATCAAAGATTCCTCAGGTTCGCTCTGCTGGATCAACACTACCAGTTTGTGGCGTCGCCCTTTGGTCTCACCTCGGCTCCCAGGGTGTTCACCAAGGTGCTTGCTGGCGTGATGTCTCTGCTCAGGTATCAGGGCGTCCGTGTGCTTCCCTATCTGGACGACATCCTCATCACTTCCCAGTCTCTACATCAGGCAGAGTTGGATACTCAGCTGGTGGTGTCCACTCTGGAGTCATTTGGATGGGTGATCAACCACCCCAATCCTCACTGTCCCCTTCCTTGGTAACTCCATTCCTAGGAATGAATCTGGATACAGTTCAGGCAAGGGTTTTCCTTCCTCAACAGGACAGTCTGGTTGCACAGGCTCAGTCCCTCCTAGCTTGTCCCCATCCCTCCATCAGGCATGGGATGCAGCTGGTGGGCCTGATGGTGGCGTCCTTCGAATCGGTTCCTTATGCTCCGTTCCACTTGAGGCCTCTGCAACTTCACCTATAGTCATTATGGGACAAGGACCCAGCGTCCCTGGATGGGGTTTGTGTGCTCTCCCCTCGGGTCAGGAGGTCCCTCTTGTGGTGGATGGACTCAAGGAACCTGTTGGGGGCAGATCTTTTCTTACCCCTTCCTGGGAGACGGTCACCATGGATGCCAGTCTGTCAGGTTGGGGGGGGGTTCTGGAAGTCCCTATGGTTCAAGGGGAGGTGGGGTCCTCAGGAGGCCCACACACCTATCAATGTCTTGGAACTGCGGGCGATCAGGTTAGTGCTGGCCTGCCTGTTCAGCTGCGCTCGGACAACCAGACGGCAGTTGCCTACATCAGGGAGGGACCCGGAGCAAGGGGGCCCTCCAGGAAGAGTCTTTGATCCTGACTTGGGCGGAGGCCAATGTCGCCCGCATATCAGCTGTGTACATCCCGGGGGTGAAAAATGGCCTGGCGGGCTCTCTGAGCAGGGGGACCTCTCGCCAGGGAGAATGGTCCCTATGCAGCAGGGTGTTCCAATACCTGTGTCACCGCTGGGGCCAACCAGATGTGGATCTGTTTGCGTCCCGTCACAAGCTTCCAGCCTTTGTCTCCCTGTCCCAGGATCCTCTGGCCTTGACCACGGATGCTCTAGCAATGTCATGGCAGGACTTTCAGTTCCTGTATGTCTTCCCTCCAATTCCCCTGCTGGGCAGGGTTCTGCGCAAGATTGCTCTGGAAGGGGTGCCAGATCTGCTCACTCAGGGCTCTCTACGCCATCCCAATTTACAAACTCTGGCTTTGACGGCCTGGCTGCTGAAACCTCCATCTTGATGGAGAAGGGGCTGCCTTCCTCGGTTGTGGATACTTTGATAAAGGCTAGGAAGAAGTCTTCCTCTTCCATTTATTACAGGGTTTGGCATGCCTACATTGACAGGTGTGAGTCCAAGTTTCTTCCCTGTTGGGTGTCCTCTATTCCCAGGATCCTGGAGTTCCTGCAGCATGGGTTGGAGATGGGGCTCCAACTCAGCACTCTGAAGGGTCATGTCTCTGCCCTGGCTGTTTTCTTCCAGAAGTCCTTTGCTCAGCATTCTGATCAGGACTTTTTTCCAGGGGGTTACTCATGTGCGCCCCCCACGTAAGCCTATGGTGCCTGTTTGGGATTTGAACTTGGTCTTGTCTGCCTTGCAGGGTTCTCACTTTGAACCTGTGCAGGATGCTGCCCTGGCCATTCTTCCTCCTCAAGGTTGTCTTTTTGGTGGCTATCACTTCTGTTAGGCGTGTGTCTGAGTTGGCGGCGCTTTCTATTCAAGCCCCCTACTATGAGAGACACCAGGACAAGGTAGTGTTTCGTTTCAAGCCATACTTTCTGCATAAGGTAGTATCTGCCTTTCATTTGAATCAGGACATTGTTCTCCCTTCTTTGTGCCCTAATCCTAGTAATGCTAAGGAAAGGGTCTTGCATTCTTTGGATGTGGTTAGGTGTCTGAAGTACTATCTGGTGGCTACCGCACCCTTCAGGAAAACTGATGCTCTTTTTGTGGTCCCTTCTGGGCCTAGGAAGGGTTTGGCTCCTGCCAAGTCCACTATCGGCAAATTGATCCGTCGGGCTGTAATTCAGGCCTATTCTGCTAAGGGGACGAATCCTCCCTTCCGCCTTATTGCTCATTCCACTCGTGCTATTGGTGCTTCTTGGGTTTTTCAGCACCAGGCTTCTGTTGAACAAGTTTGCAAGGCTGCTACTTGGTCTTCTGTTCATACCTTTTCAAAGTTTTACAAGGTTGATGTTAGGGCCTCAGCTGACGCTGCTTTTGGTCGAAAGGTTCTGCAGGCGGCAGTGGTTTAGACTGTCTGCTGCTATTTTTTCTTGTGGATCCCACCCTATTTTATGGACACTGCTATTGGATGTCCCACTTGTAAGTAATCTTTCTGGAGCAGGACGTACTGTATACTGTGTACGTCCTGCTCCACCCCACCCTTGGTTTTGCATTATCTTGGATCCCCTGTATGGCGGTTGTTGTTGTTGTTATAGTTACTAGTTTGGGTTGTTTAATTCTCCCGGCTTCTCGTTAACTGCTTTTCAATGCTGGGGATTTGTGGGAGGTCCCTGGGTATTTGAGGGGCCAGGAGGAGCCTTTTTTCGATGTCTCAGAAGTCCAGTAATCTTTCTGGAGCAGGACGTACTGTATACTCATAATACCAATTCTACAGGTGAGTAATCACAGAATTGTATTTTGGAAAAGAGTAAAGGCAGAATGGTGAAACCGTACAGAAGCTACCGTGGGTGTGGGGGGGTGTGTGGGGGGGTGTGTGGGGGTGTGTGTGGGGGGGTGTGGGTGTGGGGGGGGGTGTAAGTCAATGGGTTTTGGTACGCTTTGTCCTCTTTCCTTGGCTCCAGTCCATCATGCATTGGGATGCTGAGTGCTTGCAATCCATTGTGCTCTTCTTTTTTTAGGAGTTGCGACTTGAGGATTACCAGGCCAACAGGAAAGGGCCCCAGAACCCTGTGGCTGCAGCTTCAGGGACGGGCATGTTTGGGGCTCCCACTGCCACATCCAGCGCATCCACTGGACTGTTTGGCACCACATCCTCCAGCAACACCTTCTCCTTTGGGAATAAGAATGCCTTCGGACCAAGTAAGTTTGACAGATAATGTAAAGCTTTATGGTGTTTTGGGCATGTATTTTCTAATCCCTCAATGGCCCAACATGGTGGGGGAGGGCTGGTAACTTCGACTTGGTGGAAGCCATCGGGGCCTGGAGCTTTTTTGTTTTTCAATGCCCATTGAAGCCGCATCAGAGAATTGTGCTCAGCCGGTGTTGCTGACTGTTGTCCCTGGACCTGACTTAGAGGCTTTATAGAGGGCCTATTCTCAAATGAAACCCCTCAGTCTGTGGAGAGGGTCGGGATTCCACCTTTCTACCTGTAACCAGGACAGTGGCGTACATATAATTGCAGCAGGGAAGGCTGCTGCTACCGAGCCCTTGGCAGAATGGAGTCTGGTGCAAGCTGCCTCAAGCCACCACCTCTTCCCGTTGTTGGAAATGTGCCTCACTGTCTGATCGCCCCTGTGCCTTGCTCTTTCCCTGGATCCCACCAGCAGCTTCCTTTTTGTCCAGTGCAAGGCTTAAAGTGGACCAACACCCAGGATTTTGACTATCCTGGGTCTTGGTCCACTTCGGTGGGGCACCCCCGAACGGGGTGCCCCGCTGTGTGAAACCCCCCCCCCCCGAACCCCCCGAAAAACTCACCTCTCCCCGCTCCCAGCGCCGACGGACAAGCCTTTTGACAGCCACGGACAAGCGGCTCCGCCGCCTCCGGCACGTCACTCTTGACGCGCGCGCGCCGGCCATTCACAGATGGCCGGCGCGGGCGCGCGCACAAGGTAAGGGGATTTGGAGTGTTTGGGGGGGTTTCAACCCGCGGGACGTCCCGATCTCGGATGTCCCGCGGGGAGGCAGGTGATCGGCCCGGGAATCTTAGATTCCCGGGCCGATCACGGGAGGGTGACGGTCCACTTTAAAGCGGTTCTTTACTCTGTATAAGAGCTTATCTTATATGTTTCCCACACCCTGTACATACAGATTGCTCACATTGAAAATCATCCTACCTGCATCTACTGCATGTTATGAGCCTTTAAACATCCAAGATGGCTGCTGATGGAACGTCAGGCAGCCTGTAAACCGGAAGTGCCTTCTGACTGTTCTGCTCTGCATTCTGGGATTGCTGATCTTTTCCTGACCCAAGCTCTGCTCTGTCTGAGCAAAGCACAGCTATAACCCGCCCCCCTGGACTTTATCCCACTCTCCTCTCCTCAGTAAGTGTGAAGCTTGAGTCAAGATGGCGGCGCCTGTATCCTAGAGTCCTGAACAGAGTTGCAGCCCAGTGGGGGAAAGAATAATAAGTGACTAAAAACGTAAACTTTTCCCCAGCATCTAAAATTAATATATTTTAAGTGTTTGGGCTTTTCATTAAATCATGGTGAAGGTCCGGTTTAAAGTAGTTGCTGGGGATCGGGGTGCATGATGTAAGCGCCCCCCTCTGTTGGGGTAATTCCCTGGGATATCCTTCTGTACCCCTGTCTGTTGAGCGTCTGCCTCTGAGAAATCTCTTCGTAGCTCGAGCTAGGAACTCATATGATGTGGGAAGGGAAAGTGAATACAACAGCTTTCATCATACAAGTTCCCAGTTTATTATTGGGTGAGCAGAATATATAGTATACACTACAGAGGAGCACGCTTTGCCCCCTCCCTTCGGGGACAATTAAAGTGGGACATTCTTACATGGACATGAACATAAAATATATAACATAAATCAGACGCTTAGAAACAGTGAGGAATGTGCGCAGCCTTTGAGTTGAGAACATCTCCTGGAGCCGTGGGGGGGGGGGAGGACATACATTTAAGATTCACAAGCAAACACATCTCGTTACGCTAGGTTATAACAAAGTATTTCTTCTATTTTACGGTAAATGAACATAAAGCACAACTCTTGGCCTCTGTTCTAGGTTTAAGCAAGCCTTGGCATATAGTGGGTTAAATTCCCCTCTCTCCCCTTTCAATCTCCTCTCCCATAAACGACCCACATTTGCTGTCAGTCACAGCAGCGGGACTGGATGCCAGGGCTCAGGCATCTGTCTAAAAGACTCCAGGGCCAGGTGAACACACTGTTTTGTGTTTCTCCCCCAGGCACCAGCACTTTTGGAACCAACACGGGCAGTCTCTTCGGTCAGACGGCGGCCCAGCCAGCAACCAGTTTGTTCAATAAACCCTTCGGAACGGCCACGACGACTCCCAACGCCGGATTCGCGTTCGGAAACACCAACACTCTAGGGCAGCAACAACCCAGTACCATGGTGAGTGTGGGGGCGGGTGCGTCGTGCTGGGTATTGGAAGCTTGTTCAGTGAGACTAAAAACTCCACTTCTCTGCAGGGTCTGTTCGGCAACACGCAGGCCACCCAACCCACCGGTCTTTTTGGCACCACCACCAACACCAACGCGGGCTCAGCCTTTGGAACAGGGACTGGCTTGTTTGGACAGCCCAATGCCACGCCCTTTGGCGGCGTTGGCAGCACGGTGAGTGTGTTGGTTTTAAAGTGCATCTTAGTGATTTTATTCTAAGTATACAGCATGTCCTGTTCCAGAATATTCCTTACTCCTGGGTAATACATCCACAAGATGCCACTGGACTGCAGAAAACCGCTTGTGGCTCCTCCCAGCCTTATATTAGTCAGGGACCTCCCACAAATTCCCCAGTTCTTTTATGCAGTCTGCGCTGAGAAGATAGACGATAGCTCTCTTGTGGCGCAGGTGAGCTGGGCTTATTGCCTGCGGCCCTGCAGGACTATTCCCACCCGTTCCGTCCCAGTTACTGCCTCCCAGCCTCGGCTGATAAGGTTCGGGTGAAGGTAGGCTATTGAAGCACTATGGTGCTGAGGAGCTAGGCTCCTACTGCAGTCCCTGCTCTAACAGGGTAGGCGGTTTAGGCTAATGGTGAGCCTTTTGGGATGCCCCCACTGCCTCATGGGTTTGGCCAGGTTATCCTGTGCAGTTGAACCTTATTTCCCATTCCCCTCCACCCTCACTCCTCATTAGTCCATGGGCGCCCCGTTTCTCCCTGGGAATTCTGCCGTTATCCTCCCTCACTCTCCCTACGGGAGTTCTCGGGGTTGGTGGTGGGGGGTTTGTCTAGTGGTTTAAGACTGTAGACATATGTTGTGCTTTGTCACTTTATTTAAACGCGCCTCCGCGCGTTTGTACTGCGCTCCGAGGCTGGCAGCCCCATTCACCTCAGAGCTGCCGGGCCGCTACCGGCTGGCCGGATCACGTAGGCGCGCTTCGCGCTTTTCAGGGGGGCGGACTCTGTGGATGATGCATTTTACCTCATATCTCCAGGGCCCGCCCTTCGAGGTTGCGGACGCCATTTTGTCGTCTTCCTGTTGCTGCTGGCTCCTTGCGCTCTGAGTATTCTAAGTATGTCACACACCCCGCTTCAAGAATCCATAACATGTGGGTAATATCGTCCTGAAGAGGCGTTCCTGCAGAGATGATAGTAAAAGAAAGCCCCTCCCTGATCCATAAATACCTGGGACCTCCCACTCAGCACCCAGTTTTCCATCTCTGCAGACGGCGAGCAAGTCAGAAGATGATGGCTCCTCCTTGCATAGGGGGATGTCAGGTAGCCGGGGTAACTCCCGGCCTGTTTTTTGTATTATTCCCGCTCGGACTTTCCTTTTCCCTGTTTAGCCCTTAATATACATGCCTCCACAGTCTTGGCTGAGGGCCCGGGCGATGGTATACTGGCACCTCTGGTGCCTAGGAGCAGAGCTCCCCCGTGAGACCCTAAATAAGAGGGTAGGCGGTGACGCCGGGTTGGTGATCCCGGTTTGGGATGCCCCGTCCCTTGGTGCTTGCCCCTGGGGGGTCCCTCTAGCCTTCCCTTGTTAGCTCAGTGGGGGTTGGGGGGGTCTCCTTTCAGGGCCTGTATTTTGTCCTTGCTCTTTATTGCTTGTTTGTGTTTTTCACTGTATTGTGTGTTGTGTGTTTTTTTTCTGTCAGCGCTGCGGCCGCCATTGCGGCCGGGGCACCGGTGCTTTCTTTGGTGAGGGGAGCTTTCCCCTCACGCACTTTTGGGGGGGGGGGCGGGGCCGGGCCGTGGCGCACTGCCGCGGCCGGCCCCCCGCTGGCTGTCTCCCCGCCGGGCAGGGCGGGTGCTCCGCTGTTGGCTGCGGTCGCACCCGCCCGCAGTGTGATTTAGACCGGCGCCGCGGCATGCGGCGGCGCCGGTCTCTGTATTCATATGCGAGGGAGCCTTCCCCTCGCATCTCCGTAGGGGGGGCGGGGCCGGGCTTTCGGTGCGGCTCCGCCCCCCTTTGCTTTCGTGCTGCTGCTGAAGGCGCCGATGCGGAGCTTGAGACTCCGCTCTGCTGGAAGAAGGGGGAGGTGATTGCCATTCGCGCGGTTCGCGCTGACCACGCCCCTTGTCTCCTGCGTCTCTCCTCGTGTGCTGCGGGCTCCATTGCTCTGGATCTGTGAGTGGCCCTTGGGCCTTATTTATTATTATTCCTTCTTCCTTGTTTGTCCTATATTCTAAGTATGTCACACACCCCGCTTCAGATATCCATAACACATGGGTAATACCACCTTAAGAGGCGTTCCTGCAGAGATGATACAAAGAAAAAAGCCCCTCCCTGCTCCACAAATACCTGGGACCTCCCACTCATTACCCAGTTTTCCATCTCTGCAAGACGGCGAGCAAGTCAGAAGATGATGTCTCCTCCTCGCTCAAGGGGGAGTTAAGGTAGCCGGGGTTGCCCCCGGCCCATTTGGTTCATATTTCCGCTCGGCTTTTTGTTCCCCTAGGGATCCCCTGTTTTCTCTTATGTATGCCTCCTCAGCTTAGGCTGCGGGCCGAGCGAGGGTATAGGAGCACTCACTGTGCTGCGGAGCGTCCGTGAGACCCTGTTACAGAGGGTAGGCGGCGGTCCGGGTTGGTGATCCCGGTTTGGGATGCCCCGTCCCTGTACATTAGCCTATAGTCTCCCTTGGGGTTGGGGTTGTAGGGTCCTCTGTTCCCCTCCCCCCTCCCTCCTCTCCCTTCCCACCCTCCTCTCCCTTTCCCCCACTTTGCTTGTGTGTGTGTTTTGTGGCTTACTTTGCGCAGCGCGGGGCGCTGGTCTTTGGCGCCAGGCGTGAGGTCCGTTACCTCACGCCTGTGCCTGCTTTATTGATGGGGGGCGGGGCCTAGCGGCGGCGCGTGCCGCGGCCCGACTGCCCGTTTTTTGTGGGGGTTGCCCAGGGGGTGCCCCGCGTGGCGGGGGAACCCGCCGGGCGGTGTTTTCGGGCGCCGCGGCGGCGGCGCCCGCTGCGCATAAGGTGATTCTTCTCCCTACTCATGGCGGCGGGGGGGGCGGGGCCAGCTCGCGGCGCGTCATCGCCGCGACCCCGCCCCTCTCCTTCCTCAGCGCTGGCGCGCTTTCGGCTGTGTGTGTGATTGGGGGGGGGGGGCACGAGCGTCATATGACGCAGACGCTGAGCGCGCCTTTTCTCTTTGCCACTGTGCTTCCTCCTCCTCCTCCTCCTCCCTGGCCTCTGAGGTTCTTCCCGCGCTTTCCAGGCTGCCTGCAAACTGTGAGTGGCCCTATGGGCCCCGCTTTATTGTCTTTGCTGCATGTAATAGTGCCATTACTCATAAGGGTCACTTGTGTCTTTCAGGGCTGTGTGGGGATCCTCTCCTTCCGGGATTATTGGGCCCTTCCCTGTCCTAAATTCCTGGGTTCCTTCCATTTTTATCCTCCCACCTGGGACATTAAAAGGGGCATCCCGGGTTGCTTACTGGCGTAATTCCCAGGGTCTTAGGGACCACACAAAATCACCTTTATGGAGGCATCCCCTGATACGGGGGCGGGCACCCCTTCGGGGCATCCCAAGAAGTGCATATTGTGCGGTGTGTCCGTTTCGGGGGACGATGTACTGCTATGTATTCCCTGTGCACAGCTAACCATTACCCGGCAGTCAGGATCCCAGACTTCGGGATCAGCACCGTCGGCTGCGTCGTCTCCACCTCCCACCCTGACGCAGGCTACGGGCGTTGCGGTCGAGGGCAGGGATTTGCAGGCTGATATGTGCGCCAGATTGGCAGCTCTGGAAAAGATTGTTTCCTCGTTGGCCGCCCGCAAGGCCCCGGCCAAGAGGAAACATTTGTCCCCGGCCCCGCCGGGGGATGACGGTGACGATATTAATTTTCTTGACTGGTCTGATTTGTCTGTCCCGGAGGACGGAGAGGTGTCCGATGGGTCAGAGGTTACTGACGATGAGTATTCTGCTAGTGCCGATGCCGAGTTTAGTGAGCTGGGAAAATCGGCGGACTCCCTTCAAGCTCTTGCTTTGATGTTGGAGGTTCTGAACATCTCTCCTCCTGAAACGGCATCGCAGCAGGATGGTGAGCTGTTTGAGGAATCCAGGCCGCGCTTGGAATCCCTACGCAGCGGCATTTTGACAAAATCATTGTCAAGGATTGGGACAGGCCGGCACGGCTCCCGGGCATCCCGCACGGGTGGGATAGGAAATATCCCTTCCCTGCTGAGGTGGTCAAGCGCGGGGCTTCCCCGCCCGAGGCCGACGCCCCGGTTCTGGGGTTATCAAACTCCTCGGTCCTAAATAGACCTGATTGTTCCACCCTCAAGGACGGGGAGGATAAGCGTATTGATCAGATGACTTGCCATGGTTTTATTAGCGTCGGGTCGGCCATGCGGCCTGTCTGTGCCTCTGAGCTTATGGTGTTGGCGGCCTGATCCTTGGTTAGGGAACTGTTGACGTCTTCCGGACTTCGTCCGGGGAGTAATGAGTTCCTTAGTCTCAAACGCTGTGAGCTGTTTTTTATCCTTTGTATTGACAGCCCTGGATGACACCTTAATGATGTGTGGTAGGACGTCGGCTTTACTGGTGACCATTCGGCGGTCGGTATGGCTGCGCCAGTGGGCGGCAGACTTTATGTCCAAGAAGTCTCTGACGGCCCTACCCTTCGTGGGGTTGAGGCTCTTCGGTGAGACTTTGGACTCAGTCACCCAGGGTGGTAGGTTACCGCAGCGAAAGAAGCAGCGTCGCTCCTTTCGGGGGGCGACCTCTACTGCCCCTTCCTTTCGGGGGGCCAGATCTGGAAGAGGATCTACATTTCGTTCCTCCAGAAGTGACTCGGGGAGCAGGGGCAGAGGACGTGCCCGCTCAGGATACAACTGGGGTTCGAAGCCCAAGCCGGCTATTAAGCCTGCTCAGCAATGAGGGGGCGCCCTCACCCTTGCGGGTGGGGGGACGGCTCAAGCACTTCTCCCAGGTTTGGGATCAAGAAGTCTCGGACAGGTGGCTTCGTGAGGTTGTGTCTTCCGGCTACGAGCTAGAGTTCGAGCTCCGCCCCCCCTCCAGATTTCTGAGGTCTCGGATGCCTTCAGAGCCCTGGCGGCTCAGGGGCTCATGGGGGCAGTATGGAGTCTTTTGGACATGGATGTCATTCGTCCCGTGCCTGTCTCGGAACGGGGCGAGGGCTTCTATTCCAATCTGTTCACGGTTCCCAAGAAGGACGGGTCGATCCGTCCTATCCTGGACCTCAAGCTTCTCAACAGGTTTATCAGGTCGCGCAAATTCCGCATGGAGACCTTGCGCTCGGCCATTCAGTCTCTCCGTCAGGGAGATTTTCTGACGTCCATAGATATCAAGGATGCTTACCTGCACATTCCGATTTTTCCAGCACACCAGAGGTTCCTCAGGTTTGTAGTGGAGGACCGTCACTTTCAGTTTGTGGCTCTTCCT
This sequence comes from Gastrophryne carolinensis, assembly GCA_027917425.1. Taxonomy (NCBI): domain Eukaryota; kingdom Metazoa; phylum Chordata; class Amphibia; order Anura; family Microhylidae; genus Gastrophryne; species Gastrophryne carolinensis. The sequence continues at coordinate 12,682,195 of CM051236.1, read as the reverse complement.
TTCGGCCTCACCTCGGCGCCCCGGGTGTTCACTAAGGTGCTGGCGGGGGTGATGGCACTGCTCAGAGTCCGGGGCATTCGCTTTGTACCCTATCTGGACGATCTGCTGATCATGGCGTTGTCATTCAGCCAAGCGGAGTTGGACACCGGTGTGGTGGTGTCCGCTCTGGAGAGGTTCGGTTGGGTGATCAATCACCCCAAGTCTTCCCTTTGTCCATCCAGGATTGTGACTTTTCTGGGGATGTCTCTGGACTCCTCGCAGGCCGGGGTCTTTCTGCCCCAGGCCAAGATACTTTTGATCCAGGAGTTAGTGCGGCTACTCTTGACAGCTCCTCACCCGTCCATCCGGATAGGGATGAGGCTGGTGGGATTAATGGTGGCCTCATTCGAGGCAGTTCCCTTTGCCCTATTCCATACGAGGACGCTTCAACTTCATCTGCTGAAGGTTTGGGACAGGTCACCACTGTCGTTGGACCGGTCCTTTCGGTTGACCCCTCAAGTTCATCGATCCCTACAATGGTGGATGGGGTCTGTCAATCTGGGGAAGGGCAAATCCTTCCTGGCCCCTTGCTGGGAAATGGTCACCATGGACGCCAGCCTATCGGGCTGGGGGGGGTGTTTGGAAGGATTGCCAGTTTCAGGGGCTATGGAGTCCGCAGGAGGCTCACGAGCCCATCAACATTCTGGAATTGAGAGCCATCAGGTTGGTTCTGTTTCGCTTGACGCATCAGTTGCGGGGCCGGCCGGTTCAGGTCCGGTCGGACAACCGGACGGCGGTTGCTTACATCAATCACCAAGGGGGGACTCGCAGCAGGAGTGCCCTCAGGGAGGTGTCTTTGATTCTGGACTGGGCGGAGACCTACGTCCCGTGTATCTCAGCGGTCTACTTTCCGGGAGTGGAAACTACGGAGGCGGACTTGCTGAGCAGGGCCTTCTCTCGTCAGGGGGAGTGGTCTCTCAGTCTCAAGGTGTTTCGTTTGATTTGTCTCAGGTGGAGGTCCCCAGGGTGGACCTCTTTGCCTCTCGCCACAATCACAAGCTTCCGGTCTTTGTGTCGTTCTCGCAGGATCCTCTGGCTCTGGCAGTGGATGCCATGTCTCTGAACTGGAGGGAGCTGGGCCTACTTTACCTGTTCTCTCCGTTCCCGCTGCTGGCCAGGGTGGTGCGCAAACTGGCGTTGGATGGGGCTTCTGCGATCCTGGTGGCCCCCAGGTGGCCAAGGTGCGTTTGGTTCGCATATTTAGTAAGGCTGGCAAAAGACCAGTTCGTGTTGCCGCTAGGTCCGGACCTGCTCACTCAGGGTCGGCTGCGTCGTCCCAGTTTACAATCGCTGGCTTTGACGGTGTGGCTGCTGAGTCCACAATCTTGAGAGAGGAAGGTCTTTCTGATGCAGTTATTCAGACACTTATCAGTGCCAGGAAGCGGTCTTCATCTGCTATTTATTATAGGTCTTGGATGTCCTATATTGACTGGTGTGAGGGTAGGTCCCTTTCTTGCCGGGAGTTTTCTATTCCCAGGCTCTTGGAGTTTCTTTAACATGGTTTGGATCTGGGGCTCCAGGTTAGTACCTTAAGGGCGCAGTTTTCTGCCCTGGCGGTTTTCTTTCAAAGGTCCTTTGCGCTTCATCCCTTAGTCAAGACGTTCTTCTAGGGAGTTATGCATGTACGGCCTCCTAGGAAGCCTTTTGTTCCGTTTGGGATTTGAATTTGGTTTTTTCTGCTCTTCAGGGGTCTCCGTTTGAGCCCATGCATGGGCTGCCTTGTCGTCCCTTACTCAGAAGGTGGCTTTTCTGGTGGCCATTACTTCTGTGAGACGTGTTTCTTAGTTGGCTGCTTTATCCATTAAAGCTCCGTATTTTGAAAGGCAGTCAGGATAAGGTTGTGTTTCGTTTCAAGCCAGACTTCCTAAGGTGGTTTCGGCTTTCCATTTGAATCGGGACGTTGTCCTGCCCTCTCTCTGTCCTAATCCTAGGAATGAGAAGGAGAGGGCGTTGCATTCCTTGGACGTTGTCCGCGCTGTGAAATATTACCTGGTGGCTACGTCTTCTTTTCGTAGGACGGCCGCCTTCTTTGTGGTGCCCTCTGGGCCTAGGAAGGGTTTGGCTCCTGCCAAATCTTCTGTCAGTAAATGGATTCGTCAGGCCATTTTGGGGCCTATGCTGCCAAGGGGAGGAGTTCCCCTTTTCGTGTTACTGCTCATTCTACTCGCGCTCTTGGAGCGTCCTGGGCTTTCCAGCACCAGGCCTCTGTTGAGCAGGTTTGTAAGGCCGCTACTTGGTCTTCTGTTCACTCTTTTTCCAAGTTTTACAAGGTTGATGTTCGGGCCTCAGCGGATGCTGGTTTGGCCGTCTGGTTCTGCAAACTGTTGTGGCATAGGTTGTGCCTTGTTACCTTGTTTTGGTTTCCCGCCCTTTTATGGACACTGCTGTTGGATGTCCCATGTGTTATGGATATCTGAAGCGGGGTGTGTGACATACTTAGAATAATACCATTTTGTGAAATACTCACCTGTAAAATGGGTATTATAAGTATGTCACACACCCCGCTTCACCCGCCCTTGTTTGGTACTCTGGATACTCTGTATAGGGCATTTTGCGTGGTTCTTGGTTTTATTGTTGCCTCTTCCTGGTCCCTTGCTTACTGCTTCTGTATACTGGGTAATGAGTGGGAGGTCTCAGGTATTTGTGGAGCAGGGAGGGGCTTTTTTCTTTGCATCATCTCTGCAGGATCTCTGCCTCTTAAGGTGGTATTACCCATGTGTTATGGATATCTGAAGCGGGGTGTGTGACATACTTATAATACCCATTTTACAGGTGAGTATTTCACAAAATGGTATTTTTGGCATTTATGGGGTTTTTTTTCCTTATGTCTTTTAGGCGCAGGCTTTTTACAGGAGGATCTTCAATTGTATTTAGGGGGTTTCTCCCGTTCCTAGATCCCTGGGCTGACTTAGTTATAAATCCTCCCACTCGGGACATTAAAGGGGCATCCCGGGTTGCTTATTGGCGTAATTCCCTGGGTCATTGTGACTATTAAAAGTTCACCTGATGGAGGCATCCCCGGATACTGGGGCAGGGACCCCTGCGGGGCATTCCAAAAGATGCATGCTGTGTGCTGCATCCATTTCTGGGGACGATGTATTGCTTTGTATACCGTGTGCACAGCAAACTATTGCGCGGCAGTCCGGACCCCAGGCGTCTGGGTCAGCACCGCCGGCCGAGTCATCTCAACCTCCCACCCTGACACGCGCTCCTTGTGACGTTGTCATGGGTAGGGATCTGCAATCCGAGATGTGCGCCAGATTGGCCAACCTGGAGAGAATTGTTTCCAGTTCGGTCGCCCGTAAGGCTCCGGCTAAGAGGAAGCATTTGTCTCCGGCTGCGCCGGTTGATGTTCTGGATGAGTTTAATAATCTGGATTGGTCTGATTATTCTGGGCTAGAGGCAGGTGAAGTTTCTGAGGGTTCAGAGGTCTCGGACGATGAGCAGTCTGCTGGCGCTGATGCGGAGTTTAGTGAGTTTGGGAGATCCTCGGATTCTTCCCACGCCCTGGCGCTGATGTTGGAGGTTCTGAATATCTCCCCCCCCGAGGTGGCGTCACAACAGGAGGGTGAGTTGTTTGACTGCTCTTCAGGGTCCTCCGTTTGAGCCCTTGAATGAGGTTGCCTTGTCTTCGCTTACTCAAAAGGTGGCCTTTTTGGTGGCTATCACTTCGGCTAGGCGTGTTTCTGAGTTGGCAGCTTTATCCATTAAAGCTCCGTACTTTGAGAAGCATCAGGACAAGGTTGTCTTTCGTTTCAAGCCGGATTTTCTTCCGAAGGTGGTCTCGGCTTTTCATTTGAATCAGGACATAGTTCTGCCTTCTCTATGCCCTAATCCTAGCAACGACAAGGAAAGGGCGTTGCATTCCCTGGATGTAGTTCGTGTTGTGGAACATTATCTTGAGGTTACGTCTTCCTTTCGTAAGACGGACGCCTTTTTTGTGGTGCCCTCCGGGCCTAGGAAAGGTTTGGCTCCTGCCAAATCTTCCATTAGTACATGGATTCGTCAGGCCATCATTGGGGCCTATTCTGTCAACGGGAGGAGTCCCCCTTTTCGTGTTACTGCTCATTCTACTCGTGCGGTTGGAGCTTCTTGGGCTTTTCAGCACCAGGCTTCTGTTGAGCAAGTTTGTAAGGCCGCTACCTGGTCGTCTGTTCACACCTTTTCCAAGTTTTACAAGGTTGATGTTAGGGCGTCCGCGGATGCTGTTTTTGGCCGCAAAGTTTTGCAAGCTGTAGTGGTTTGAAGTTGTGCATTGTTGCCTAGTTTTGGATCCCCGCCCTTGTTATGGACACTGCTATTGGATGTCCCACATGTTATGGATTCTTGAAGCGGGGTGTGTGACATACTTAGAATAATACCATTTTGTGAATACTCACCTTGTAAAATGGGTATTATGAGTATGTCACACACCCCGCTTCACCCGCCCTTTTCTGTTTTCAGGATCCTCCATTTTGTGAACTTTGCGTGGTTGCGTTTTATATTTGCCTCTTCCTGGTCCCTTATCTTACTGCTTCTGTATACTGGGTAGTGAGTGGGAGGTCCCAGGTATTTATGGATCAGGGAGGGGCTTTCTTTTACTATCATCTCTGCAGGAACGCCTCTTCAGGACGATATTACCCACATGTTATGGATTCTTGAAGCGGGGTGTGTGACATACTTATAATACCCATTTTACAAGGTGAGTATTCACAAAATGGTATTTTCTCTGTGGGATGATTTTTCTTTTTTTTTTTTCTTATGCCTTATTCTCTTGGGAATATATTGATTGTCTTTCAGGCGGGGTAAAGCTTCGGTCCTGTGGTCTCTCCCGGCCCTGTCCCCTCATTATCTCCCACTTCCCTAGCGGTTCGTTAATAATAATAATAATAATAATAATAATAATAATAAGCCTGGGGTTCCTACGGGACAAGCCCGGCTATGTGTTGCGTGTGGGGTATCCCCAATCGGTGATTGTCAGGGTATGTGTATCCTGCGCCCAGCAGGTACTTGCACCGCAGTCTAGGTTACCTGTTGCTGGGCCTGCGCCCCCTCAGTCTTCGCCTACCCCCCACGCCTGCATCTGACCCCCTACGAGGAGCATACCAGCGGGGAGTCTCAGCCTGATTTGACTGCACAGGTGGCCAGCATTGAGAAACATATTGCTGGGTCTGCCTCGCGTAAGGCTTCTACTAAGAAGCGGCATTTGTCTCCCACCGTCTCCCTCTTTCCTGTGGAAACTGAGGAAGTTTTTGACACTACTGGTTATTCCCCCTGGAGGAGGGGGAATTGTTCTCTGATTCAGAATCATCTGAGCAGCCTAGGGTTTATGGTGGTACAGTGTCTCCCTTTTGGGAAGATCTATGGTCCTCAGATGACACGGACAGGCTTTTGACTCATATTTTTGAAGTGCTCTGTATCTCCCTTCCTGCCGTGGCTCCGCAGCAGCAGGGTGAGCTTTTTCATACGGTTAAACCACGTTTGGTATTCCTGGAGCAGTCTCACTTTAATAATCTGGTGCTCAAAGAATGGGAGCGGCCTAGCAAGCTGCCAGGGGTGCCCAGAGTTTGGTTGTCATGCATTCTCCTGACACTATTACCCTGAGAGATGGTGAGAACCAGCGTATGGACCAACTTGGCTTGCCATGCCTTTGCCTGTGTGGGGACCGCGCTATGCCCGGTTTGTCTCTGCCATTACAGCTATTGCTATTATGGGTTTGCTAAAGAGTCTCTTAGAGGGGGTCTCTGATGACGCGGGAGGAGAAGAGTATAGGTCTCTCCTGCTTTGCTATGAATTTGTTGCATATATCCTGTCTGCAATGGATGATGTCATTAGAATGTATGGTAGAATTTCTGCCCTGTTGGTGGCTATACGCCGCTCAGTCTGGCTACGTCAGTGGGTAGCTGATAATGCTGCTAAGAAAGCTGTCGCTGGTTTCCCTTTCAAGGGCCTGCACCTTCTTGGTGAACGCTTGGATTTGTTTGCCAGGGGTGACAGGTTACCTCAACGTAGGAGGCCGTCCCGGTCCTTTCGGGGGATGGGTGCCCTTCTCCCATCCTTCCGTGGTTCCAGACCTGGCCGAGGAGTCTCCTTTACTGGGGCCCGCGGTGATCACTGGGGAAGGGGCAGAGGACGTGGCCGTCCTGGCCTCTCTTGGGGTCCTAAGCCAAAATCCTCACCCAAGCCTCCTCAGGCATGAAGGGGTGCCCTCACCCATCCTGGTGGGGGGACGGCTTCTGCTCTTTGCTTACGTCTGGAGGCTTCACACGTCAGACTGGTGGATTCAGGAGGTAGTGTCCTCCGGTTACAAGATGGGGGCGGCCAGGCTGCAAACTAAGAGTCATCAAATCCCGGATGGCTCTAAACCCCCTGTCAGCTCAGGGTCTGTGCCTTGCTGTCCAAAACCTTCTGGAGTTGGGGGTCATCTGCCAGGTGTCTTTGAGGGAAAGGGGCAGAGGCTACTTTTCCAATCTTTTCACTGCTCCCAAAAAAGACGGGTCCATCAGACCCATCCTGGATTTAAAGTGCCTCAACAAATTTGTCAGGTTCAAACACTTTCGCATGGAGACTCAGCTGTCAATTCACTACGCCCAGGGGACTTCTGTAGACATTAAGGACGCTTACCTTCATGTACCAATCTTTCCAGGTCATCCGATTCCTCAGGTTCGCTCTGGAGGATCAGCACTACCAATTTGTGGCCTTGCCTTTCGGTATCACCTCGGCTCCCAGGGTATTCACCAAGGTGCTGGCGTGCGTACTGGCTCTGCTGAGATCTCAGGGCATTCGCATCCTTCCTTACTTAGACGACATTCTTATCATGTCTCAATCTCTCCTGCAGGCCGAGCTGGATACTCAGCTGGTGGTGTCCACACTGGAGTCCTTCGGCTGGGTGATCAACCACCCCAAGTCTTTCCTGTCACCGTCAATGGTGAGGTCGTTTCTGGGCATGAATCTGGATACATCTCAGGTCAAGATTTTTCTCCCTCAGCAGAAGGTGGAGAGTTTTCAGGCCCAAGCCAGGTTCCTTATGTCTTGCCCTCATGGGTATGCAGCTGGTGGGCTTGCTGGTGTCTTGCTTCAAGGCAGTTCCATACGCTCAGTTTCACATGAGACCACTTCAACTTCACCTCTTGTCAGTTTAGGATCGGGACCCTCGGTCCCTGGATCAGGTGCTGGTTCTGTCCCCCCCTGGCCAGACGGTCTCTCTTGTGGTGGCTGGACTCAAGAAACCTGTTGGTGGGCAGATCTTTCTGGTCCCGTGCTGGGAAACGGTCACCACAGATGCCAGCCTGACAGGTTGGGGGGGCTTCTGGAAATCCCTGAAATTCCAGCGTCAGTGGGGCCCTCAGGAGGCCCACACCCCTATCAACATTTTGGAATTGAGGGCGATAAAGTTGGTTCTCTCCCAATTGACTCCACACCTTCAGGGTCGGGCGGTTCAGGTCCACTCGGGCAACCAGATGGCGATTGCCTACATCAATCATCAGGGAGGGACAAGGAGCAAGAGGGCCCTCAAGGAAGTGTCCCTGATACTGTCTTGGGCGGGGGTTAATGTTCCCTGTATCTCAGCTGTGTACATCGCGGGGGTGGAGAATCTGGAGGCGAACTCCCTCAGCAGGTGGACCTCTCGTCTGGGAGAATGGTCCCTCAGCAGCAGGGTGTTTTGCTCCCTGGGCCACCGCTGGGGTCAGCCAGATGTGGATCTGTTTGCGTCCTGTCACAATCACAAGCTTCCAGTCTTTGTCTCTGTCCCAGGACCCTCTGGCCTTGGCCATGGATGCACTAGCAATGCCTTGGAAGAGCTTTCATCTTCTGTGTTCCCTCCTTTTCCTCTGCTGGGCAAGGTGCTGTGCAAGATTGCTCAGGAAGGGGTGCCAACCATTCTGGTGGCCCCCTGTTGGCCAAGAAGGGTGTGGTTCGCAGATGTTGTGCAGTTGGCAGTAGATAAGTATGCTCTGCCCAAGGATCCAGACCTGCTCACTCAGGGGCAGCTACGCCATCCCAATTTATAAACGCTGGCTTTAACGGCCTGGCTGCTGAAACCTCCATCTTGATGGAAAAGGGGCTGCCTGCCTCTAGTTAATACCATGATTCGGGCTAGGAAGAAGTCCTTGTCGTCCATCTACTATAGGGTCTGGCATGCTTATTGACTGGTGTGAGTCTGTCGCTTCCCTGTAGGGTGTTTTCTGTCCCTAGGATTCTGGAATTCCTGCAACATGGTTTGGATTTGGGTCTTCAGCTTAGTACCCTCAAAGGTCATGTTTCTGCTTTGGCCAATTTCTTCCAAAGATCCTTTGCTCACCATCGTCTGGTCCAGACCTTCCAGGGGGTTACTCAAGTGCATCCTCCACGTAAGCCTATGTTACCAGTCTGGGATTTGAACCTGGTCTTATCTGCCTTGCAGGGGTCTCCTTTTGAGCCTTTGCTTGAGGCCCCTTTGTCCATTTTGACTCTTAAAGTAGTATTTTTGGTGGCTATTACTTCTGTAAGGCGTGTTTCTGAGTTGGCGGCGCTTTCCATCAAACCCCCTTACTTTGAGAGACACCATCACCAGGTGGTGTTTCATTTTAAGCCAGATTTTCTGCCTAAGGTTGTGTCTGCCTTTCATCTCAATCAGGACATTGTTTTGCCTTCTCTATGCCCTAATCCTAGTAACACGAAGGAGTGGGTTTTACACACTCTGGATGTGGTCAGGACTCTGAAGTTCTATTTGGTGGCTACTGAATCCTTCAGGAAGACTGATGCTCTTTGTGCTCCCGTCTGGACCTAAGAATGGTCTGGCTCCAGCTAAGTCCACTATTGGCAAGTGGATCTGCCAGGCTGTGATTCAGGCCTATTCTGCTAAGGGGAAGGAGCCTCCCTTCCGCCTTACTGCTCATTCCACTCGTGCTATTGGTGCCTCTTGGGCTTTTCAGCACCAGGCTTCTGTTGAACAAGTTTGCAAGGCCACTACTTGGTCTTCTGTTCATACTTTTTCTAAGTTTTACAAGGTTAACGTACGGGCCTCAGCTGATGCTGCTTTTGTTCGCAAAGTTCTGCAGGCGGCAGTGGTTTAAACTGTTCGCTGTTAATTTTTGGGGATCCCACCCTACCTTACGGACACTGCTATTGGATGTACAAAGTGTAAGGAATATTCTGGAACAGGACGTGCTGTATACTTAGAATAACACAACTCTGTGACTACTCACCTGTAGAATTGGTATTATACGTATACAGCACATCCTGTTCCATCCCACCCTTATTGTTATTCTTACCTCTGTATGGTGATCATTTTTTAATTCTGGTTATTGTTCTCCTGGCTTCTTGTTAACTGCTTGTCAATACTGGGGAATTTGTGGGAGGTCCCTGACTTATACAGGGCCGGGAGGGGCCACAAGCTGTTATCTGCAGTCCAGCGCCATCTTGTGGATGTATTACCCAAGTGTAAGGAATATTCTGGAACAGGACGTGCTGTCTTGCAGTGGACTGCAGAATGACTTGTGGCCACTCCCGGCCCCATAAATAGCAAAGTACCTCCCACCAATTTCCAGTGTGTCTCTGCAGTCTGGACTGTGAAGATAGAAGATGGCTCTCTACTGCGCAGGGAGTGGGGCTTTTCAAGCCTAGGGCCCTGCAGGCTTATTTCCACCCGTTCTGGACCCACTGCCTCCCAGTCTCGGCTGACTGTTCGGGTGAAGGTAGGACAGCTCTAGGGTCAGGTGCTGAAGGAGCTCGGCTCATTGGGATGCCCCGTCCGCTCTTGCCCTTCCCTGCCCTGGTCATTGGTGGGTCTTTTATTTGACATCCACTCTCCCCCCTTGTTATCCCGTTTGGGGGGGGGGGGTGTATGTGCGCTTATTGCGTGTGTGTGATTGCACTTCATTCAGGGCTCCGTGCTCTCTTTCACTTTGTAATTTTGAATCTGCTGCAACTGACACGCACGCCTTCTGGCGCCAGCGGTGGCATCATCATCAAGAATCCCTGCGCGCCCATTGGCTGTAGCGTCTGGCCTGTCTGCGCTTCTCGGAGGGGGTGTGGCTTGCTCTGTTGGCGCGTTCTGCGTCGGACCCTCCTGTAGCCCGCCCCTTAAGGTTCCCCCAGCGCCATTTTGGTCCTCTCCTGGTGTGATTGGCTTCCCACCGCGGTCCGTGAGTGCACCTGCGGGCTTGGCTCTTATTCATTTGTCATTTCTGTGTGCTTATGGGGTGTCGCTATTATGTCTTTCAGGCGGGATAACTGTTTTTAAGAGGTTTCTCCCGGTCCGGTCCCCTCTATTAGTTATAACTTTATTAGAGGCCTACACTGTTTAATCCTCCCACTTCCCTGGCGGACATTTGGGGCATCCCGGGTTGCTTATACGGCGTAATTCCTATTGGCTAGTTGTGCCACCTTAATCACCATATGGAGGCTTCACAGGATATTGTGCTTGGGGTCCCCTCGGGACAAGCCCGGTTGTGTGTAGTGTGTGGGGCATCCCCTGTGAGCGATGATGTGCGGGTCTGTGTATCCTGCGCCCAGCAGGCACTTGCGCTGCATTCTGGGCCATCTGTGACTGGGCCTGCGGCCAATATGTCCTCACCCACTCCCCCTCGCTTGATTATGACTCCCAGTGAACTAAATACTAGTGGGGAGTCTCAGCCTGACGCGTCTTCCAGGTTGGCTAACATGGAGTGGCTGATTGCTAGCTCTGCGTGTGTTTTGAGCACACTGCCGGACCTCTACCACTGGTTCCAAGGGGGGAGGGTGCCTCAGCTTCAGGAGCCGCTGGGGGAGTCCTGTACAAGCTGGTAGAGCTCCGCTTGAATGTAGTCCGTTGTCCCCCTCAATTTCTCCCGCAGCTTTATCCTTCCTCGCCTCAAATGCGAAACTGTGGAGGTTCCGTTTCATGACCAGAGACTGCTGTGATTGGGTTGGTGGGTCTGCGGATGTTCTCCCAGGGGGGAGGGGTGTCTCTGTGCTCACGGACGGGCTGCGGGCTTTATAGGCTTGTTCTCCTGATGGGGTCGGGGGAGTGGGTGGGGGCAGGGGTCCGCCCGACCTCATGTCTGGGGGTGGGCTTCCAGCAGTGTTGTGACCGGCTGCGCTTTTATCCACTTCCTCTCCCCTCGTGCACTGCCTCCTCTCTCCGCCCTTTGACACACCTGTCTCGCGGCGTTCGGGCTATCCCGCCCCTCTCGGCAGCTCCGGCGACACGAGCGCTTGCGTCATCGCCCTGCCTCCTCTTGTCACCGCCTCATGTGTGTGCTCCCTGGCGGACGCCATCTTGGTGCACCCAGAGGATTCTTCTCACCGCACCAGACAGGCGGGGAACCAGCGCCTCCCTCTCCGCATTGGTGCCCACCGCCGCAGCAAGTATCTGGCTCACAATCGTCGGAGGATCACCGCCAGGTAGGTAATCTCCCCTCTGCCGCTCTGCGCCGACGCCATCTTGGTCCTCATGGATTCGGGTCCGGCTTCTCCAGCTTCCCTCGCTGCCCCGATCGGGCATGTCGGGCGATGGGCGCCCGCCTCTCTTCTCCTCCTGCCGGGAGGGCACCTGCACCTCCTCTTCTGGCCACTCCGCTCCGCCGGTGTCAGTGAGGTGTTGCGCCATCTTGTCGCTTCCTAAAGTCGCCGGTCTGGCGTTGTGGGGGTCCCTTTTCAGGTCTCCCTCCTCGCCTCTGCGCGTTCTTCCTCCGTCCCATCGGCTCCTGACAGGGTTTGCTGCAATGGAAGGTGATTTAACGGGCACCTAGTGTGGGAGCTCAGGGAATGCACCTCCTCACTCCTCCATGTCTAGGACACGCCCCGTTAACTCAGATTTTTGATGTGCTTTCTATCTCCCTTCCTGCTGTGGCTCCCAAGCTACAGGGGGAACTTTTCAGTACTGCTAAACCACGTCTGAAATTTCCAGAACAGGCCCATTTCAATAATCTTGTTCTCAAAGAATGGGAGCGTCCTGGCTGGCTCCCGGGAATCCCCAAGAGCTGGGATAAAAGGTACCCTTTCCCACTGATGTGGTTAAATGTTGGTCAACCCCCCCAGAAGTGGATGCACCAGTATTGGGGCTGTCCAACACATCTGTGGTCCATTCCCCTGATTCCACTACTCTCAAGGATAGTGAGGACCAGCTCATTGACCAGCTGGCCTCCCATGCCTTTGCCTGTGTGGGGTCTGCCTTGCGCCCTGTCTGTGCTTCTGCTATTACTGCTGTTGCTGTTAGGACTCTCCTCAAGGGTCTGTTGGAAGGCGCCCCTGATGATACTTCTAGTGCCGAGTTTAGGGCCTTGTCACAGTGTGAAATGTTCATTGCATATGTCCTTTCTGCCTTAGATGACACCATTAGGATGTGTAGTAGAACCTCTGCCTTGGTGGTTTCTATACGCCGCTCTGTTTGACTGCGTCAGTGGGCAGCTGATAACGCTGCTAAGGCCCTCACAGGGCTCCCCTTTAAGGGGCTGCGCCTATTTGGTGATCGCTTGGACCTGTTTGCCAAGGGGTGTAACTTTCCTCAACGTAAGAAGCAGCTGCGGCCCGTTCGGGTGCCTTTGCCCCCTCCTACCGTGGATCCAGGTCTGGGAGAGGGGTTTCCTTTGCAGGTCCTAGGGGAGACTTCTGGGGCAGGGGCAGAGGTCGTGCCTGCTCCGGATCTTCCTGGGGGTCCAAGCCCAAATCTGTCGCCAAGCCTCCTCAGCCATGAGGTGGTGCCCTCACCCATCCGGGTGGGGGGACGGCTGCGGCTCTTCGCTCATGTCTGGGGACAGCAGGTCTCAGACAGGTGGATTCTGGAGGTTGTGTTCTCCGGCTACAAGCTAGAGTTCGCTGCCTGGCCGCCTCCAAGATTCCTCAGGTCTCGGATTCCTCTAGAACCCCTGGCAGCTCGGGGTCTGTTTCTGGCTGTACAAAACCTATTGGACATGGGCGTCATCTGTCAGGTCCCTCCTGGGGAGAGGTCGGGGTTTTTATTCCAATCTCTTCACAGTACCCAAAAGGGATGGTTCCATCAGACCCATCCTGAACTTAAAGCTTCTTAACAATTTCATCAGGACCAGACACTTTCGCATGGAGACCCTGCGCTCCGCGATCAGCTCTTTGCGCCCGGGGGACTTCATGACCTCCATAGGATGCTTACCTTCATGTACCAGTCTTCCCTGGGCATCAGAGATTCCTCAGGTTCGCACTGGAGGACCAGCACTACCAATTTGTAGCACTGCCCTTCGGTCTCACTTCGGCCCCCAGAGTCTTCACTAAGGTGCTGGCAGGTGTTATGGCTCTCCTCAGAGCTCGGGGCATTCGCATTCTTCCTTATCTGGACGACCTCCTCGTCACTTCTCATTCTTTCCAGCAGGCAGAATTTGATACCCAGCAGGTGGTGACTGCTCTGGAAACATTCAGATGGGTGATCAATCTCCCCAAATCCTCGTCTCCGTCTCTGGCGACCTCCTTCCTGGGCATGAATCTGGTACTGTTCTCTTCAAGCTCTGGTTCATTTCCTTCTGTCCTGCCCTCGCCCTTCCATCCGGCAAGGGATGCAAGTTGTGGGACAAATGGTGTCCTGCTTCGAGGCAGTTCCTTATGCTCAGTTCCACATGAGACCTCTTCAGCTCCATCTCCTATCAGTCTGGGACAAGAGTCCCCTGTCTCTGGATCAGGCCTTTGTTCTGTCTCCTCTGGCCCGGCGGTCCCTCTTGTGGTGCCTGGACTCGAGGAACCTGTTGGAGGGCAGATCCTTTCTGGCCCCCTGTTGGGAGACGGTCACCACGGTCACCACGGATGTCTGTCGGGTTGGGGGGGCTTCTGGAGAACCCTACAATTCCAGGGGCTGTTGGGCCCTCAGAAGGCCCATGCCCCATCAACGTCTTGGAACTGAGGGCGGTTCGGTTGGTATTGGCCCAGTTGACTCCTCACCTTCAGGGCCGGCCGGTCCAAGTTCGCTCAGACAACCCGACGGCGGTTGCCTACATCAATCAGGGAGGGACTCGGAGCAAGTGTGCCCTCGAGGTGTCCATGATTCTGTCCTGGGCGGAGGACAATGTTCCTTGCATCTCAGCAGTGTACATTCTGGGGGTGGAGAATCTGGAGGCAGACTCTGAGCAGGGGGACTTCTCGCCTGGGGGAATGGTCTCTCAGCAGCGAGGTCTTCCTGTCCTTATGTCACCGTTGGGGATGGGGGGGGGGGGGAAGTGGACCGGAAGTGGATCGGGGTTCTGCGCAAGCTGGCTCAGGTAAGGGTACCAGCAATCCTGGTGCCCCCCGGTGGGCAAGACAGGTGTGGTTCGCGGATATCGTTCAGCTGGCGGTAGATCAGTACGCTCTGCCCCTGGTCCCGGACCTTCTCACTCAAGGGCGGCTATGCCATCCCAATTTACAAACGCTGGCTTTGACTGCCTGGCTGCTGAAACCTCCATCTTAAGGGATGAGGGGCTTTCTGAGTCTGTGATTGACACTCTAATCAGGACTAGGAAGAAATCCTCTTCTATCATCTACTATAGGATCTGGCGGGCCTACATTGACTGGTGTGAGTCTAGGGTCCTTCCTTGTCGGGTGTTTTCCATTCCTAGGATTCTGGAGTTCCTTCAGCATGGTTTGGATCTGGGGCTTCAGCTCAGCACGCTCAAGGGTCACGTTTCTGTCTTGGCTGTTTTCTTCCAGAGATCTTTCGCTCAACATCCTCTGGTCAAAGCTTTCTTCCAGGGGGTTGCTCATGTGCGTCCCCCTCGCAAACCTCTGTTGCCAGTTTGGGCCTTGAATTTGGTTTTGTCTGCCCTTCAGGGCCCTCCTTTTGAGCCTGTGTATGGGGCTGCTCTGTCTATTTTTACTCTTAAAGTTGCCTTTTTGGTGGCTATCAGGCATGTTTCAGAGTTGGCGGCCCTTTCTATTCAGGCCCCCTACTTTGAGAGACACCAGGACAAGGTGGTTTTCAGATTTAAACCTGATTTCTTGCCTAAGGTTGTCTCTGCCTTCCATCTCAATCAGGACATTGTGCTTCCTTCCTTGTGCCCTAATCCTGGTAATTCCAAGGAGAGGGCCTTACATTCCCTGGATGTGGTCAGGAATTTCAAGTTCTACTTGGTGGCTACTGCACCTTTTAGAAAAACTGATGCCTTGTTTGGTTCCTTCGGGTCCCAAGATGGGCCTGGCACCTGCTAGGTCTACTATTAGCAAATGGATTTGTCAGGCTATTATTCTTAGTATACAGTACGTCCTGCTCCAGATAGATTACTTACACTTGGGTTATCCTCCGCCAGATGGCGCTGCACTGCAGAGACATGTAAAACAGGCTCCTCCCGGCCCCTCAAATACCCGGGGACCTCCCACAAATCCCCAGATTTCTCTGCAGTGCTTACTACGAAGACATGAAATTATCACTGTCGCAGGTGAGCGGGGCTATTAGCCTGCGGCCCTGTTGGATTATTCCCACCCATCCTTTGTGTGATGTGCCTCCCAGCCTGGGCTGCGCTGGTCGGGTGAAGGTAGGCGGCACCATGCGTGCTTATAGAGCGCTGCTCCACCGCAGTCCCCCACCAAAGGGTAGGCGGTATAGGCTGATGGTGAGCCTTTATGGGATGCCCCTCCCGCATTATTGTCCCACGCCCGGGTAGCGGTGGGCCCTGTACAAAGGGCTGGCATCCTGGGTGTGAGTATATTGTGATTACGTGCATATGGCCTTTTGTAATCTTTTTGGACTAGTATATGTCATGTGAGCCGCCGCGCTGACTTGTCTTTTTACTCTTGCAAATGCCGCCGCGCGCGCCTTTTCCTTCATTTCGATGTTCCACGCTGGGCGGCGGCGTTACCTCAGACGCTTCTGCGTCCCCATTGGCTGCTTGTCGGTTGGACTTCGCGCTCTTCGGGGGGGCGGGGCCTGGCTCGCTCTGGCCCGCCCTTCGAGGTACTCGGTGCCTAATAATCACCATATGGAGGCATCTCAGGATAATGTGACCGGGGTCCCTTCGGGACAAGACCGGCTGTGTATGGCGTGTGGACAACCTCATGCTGACGCTGACAAGGCATGGGTCTGCGTACCCTGTGCTGAGCAAGTGCTGGCTTTGCAATCTGGCCTGCCAGTGGCTGCACCTCGTTTCATTACTCCCCCCAGCTTAAATCTCTCTCCTGTTGAGTCGCCTACTTGTGGGGATTCTCAGCCTGATGTGTCTTCTAGACTGCCTACTGCTGAACAGATTATTGCAAGGTCTTTAGCGTGTAAGGGCCCTAATAAGAAGTGGCACTTGACGCCGTATGTTACTGTTTTGCCTATGGGATCTCAGGAGTTTATGAACCTGTGTGGCTATACCCCTTCTGATGGAGAGCTCTTTTCTGACTCAGGCTCATCTGATGAGAGACCAAGGGGTCATGACGATTCTGGCTCTGACTCCTGGGCCCCGGATGACACTGACAGATTATTGACCCAGATCTTTGAGGTTCTGTCTCTCTCTCCCTGGTGATGCTCCCTGGCAAAGAGGGGAGCGTTTCCATACAGCAACATCATCACGTTTGGAATTTCTAGAGCAGGCACATTTCCATACCCTTGTGCTCAAGGAATGGGAGTGCCCCAGTAAACTTCCCGGGTTCCAAGGGATTGGGATAGGAAGTATCCTTTTCCCCCTGAGGTGGTTAAATGCTGGTCATCCCCCCCCCCCCCCCACCCCCCCCGAGGTGGATGTCCCGATCATAGGGCTATGACTATCTAACACCCCTGTCATGCATTCCCCTGATTCTACTACCCTGCGGGATGCTGAGGACCTGCATGTGCAGGAATGGCGCTGCGTCCGGTCTGTGCCTCTGCCATTATTGCTGTGGCCACTAGAACCCTCATCAGAAAAATGCTTGATAGTGCCCCTGATGATCTCCCTTGGGAGGTGTTTAATGCACTCTCCAGTTGCGATGTTTTTGTAAATTTTGTCCTATTAGCATTGGATGACACCATCCGAATGTGTGCTGAACTTCTGCCATCGTGGTGGCTATACGTCGCTTGGTCTGGCTGCGACAGTGGGGTGCTGACAATGCTGCGAAGAAGGCCCTTACTGGGCTTCTTTCTAAGGGGCTATGCCTGTTTGGGGCTCGTCTAGACCTGTTTGGTAAGAGAGGTAAGTTACCCCAGCGCAGACGGCTGTCTCGGCCCTTTCGGGGCCAGGGCCCCCCTTCTCCCCCCTACCATGGTGTTAAACAGGAACCAGGGGTGTCTTTCGCGGGGGCTCGCGCAAATTCCTGTCCCTGGAGCAGAAGACAACATCCTGGATCCTCCGGGGGGGCTAAGCCCAAATCCTCTCCCAAGTCCCCTCAAGCATGATGGGGCGCCCTCGCCCGTCAGGGTGAGGGGACGGCTGCGGCACCTTGCTCAAGTCTGGAGGCATCACGCCTCAGACCGGTGGATTCAGGAGGTAGTGTCCTCCGGCTGCAAGATAGTTTGCTGTGCGGCCTCCCCCAAGATTATCAGGTCCCGGGTACGCCTCTGCGCAGGCCGTGCAAGGCCTGCTGGGTCTGGGGGTCATTTGCAGAATTCCCTTAAACAGAGGCAAGGGACTCTACACCAACCTTTTCACAGTTCCCAAAAAAGACGGGTCAGTCAGGCCCATTCTGGATTTACAGATCTTCAGCAAATTGCCAAAATACCATTTTGTGAATACTCACCTTGTAAAATGGGTATTATGAGTATGTCACACACCCCGCTTCAAGAATCCATAACATGTGGGTAGTATCGACCTGAAGAGGGCGTTCCTGCAGAGATGATAGCAAAAGAAAGCCCCTCCCTGATCCATAAATACCTGGGACCTCCCACTCACTACCCAGTATACAGAAGCAGTAAGGTAAGGGACCAGGAAGAGGCAAATATAAACAACAACCACGCAAAGTTCGCAATAAAGAGGATCCTGAATACAAAAGGGCGGGTTGAAGCGGGGTGTGTGACATACTCATAATACCCATTTTACAAGGTGAGTATTCACAAAATGGTATTATTCTTAGTATGTCACACACCCCGCTTCAAGAATCCATAACATGTGGGACGTCCAACAGCAGTGTCCATAACAAGGGCGGGGATCCAAAACTAGGCAACAATGCACAACCTTAAACCACAACAGCTTGCAAAACTTTGCGGCCAAAAACAGCATCCGCTGATGCCCTAACATCAACCTTGTAAAACTTGGAAAAGGTGTGAACAGAAGACCAGGTAGCGGCCTTACAAACTTGTTCAACAGAAGCCTGGTGCTGAAAGGCCCAACTGCACGAGTAGAATGAGCAGTAACACGAAAAGGGGGACTCCTCCCCTTGGCAGAATAGGCCCCAATGATGGCCTGACGAATCCATTTACTAATGGAAGATTTGGCAGGAGCCAAACCTTTCCTAGGCCCGCAGGGCACCACAAAGAAAGCATCAGTCTTACGAAAGGAAGACGTAACCTCCAGATAATGTTCCACAACACGAACTACATCCAAGGAATGCAATGCCCTTTCCTTGTCGTCGCTGGGATTTGGGCATAGAGAGGGCAAAACAATGTCCTGATTCAGATGAAACTCCGAGACCACTTTAGGAAGAAAATCCTGCTTGAAACGAAAGACAACCTTGTCCTGATGTTTCTCGAAGTACGGAGCTGTAATGGATAAAGCTGCCAACTCAGAAACACGCCTAACCGAAGTGATAGCCACCAAAAAGGCCACCTTTTGGGTAAGAGAAGACAAAGCTATCTCATTCAAGGGCTCAAACGGAGGGCCCTGGAGAGCAGAAAGAACCAGGTTCAAATCCCAAACTGGAACAAAAGGCTTCCTAGGAGGCCGAACATGTGTAACACCTTGGAAAAAGGTCTTGACTAAGGGATGAAGTGCAAAAGACCTTTGGAAGAACACCGCCAGGGCAGAAACCTGCCCTTTCAATGTACTAAGCTGGAGCCCCAGATTCCTGGCACAGATAAGAGTCTGAATCACTGCGTCAGAAAGACCTTCCTCCTTCAAGATGGCGGTTTCAGCAGCCATGCCGTCAAAGCCAGCGATGGTAAATTGGGATAGCGCAGCCGACCCTGGGTGAGCAGGTCCGGCAGCAGAGGCAGGGCGAACTGATCCTCTGCCAGTCTTACAAGATCTGCGAACCAAACTCGCCTTGGCCACCTTGGGGCCACCAGAATTGCCGACGCACCATCCAAGGCCAGTTTGCGCAGCACTCTGGCTAGCATTGGGAACGGAGGAAACAGGTAAAGGAGCCCCAGATCCCTCCAGTTTAGAGACATGGCATCCACTGTCAGAGCCAGAGGATCCTGCGAGAGAGACACAAAGACTGGAAGCTTGTGATTGTGACGAGAAGCAAAGAGGTCCACCGCTGGGACCCCCCACCTGAGACATATCGAACGAAACACCTTGGGACTGAGAGACCACTCCCCCTGACGAGAGGAGGCCCTGCTCAGCAAGTCCGCCTCCGTGTTCTCCACTCCCGGAATGTAGACTGCTGAGATACACGGGACGTGGGTCTCTGCCCAGTCCAGAATCAAAGACACTTCCCTGAGGGCACTCCTGCTGCGAGTCCCTCCTTGGTGATTGATGTAAGCAACCGCCGTTCTGTTGTCCGACCGGACCTGAACTGGCAGGCCTCTCAACTGATGAGTCAAGCGAAACAGAACCAACCTGATGGCTCTCAACTCCAGAACATTGATGGGCTCGTGAGCCTCCCGCGGGCCCCACAAACCCTGAAACTGGAGGTCCTTCCAAACACCCCCCCAACCTGACAGACTGGCATCCGTGGTGACTGTTTCCCAACACGGAGCCAGAAAAGATCTGCCCTTCAACAGATTGACCGACCCCAGCCACCATTGCAGGGATCGACGAACTCGGGGAGTCATCAGGAAGGACTGATCCAACGATAGAGGAGACTTGTCCCAAACCTTCAACAGATGAAGCTGAAGCGTCCTTGTGTGAAACTGCGCAAAGGGAACTGCCTCGAATGAGGCCACCATTAACCCCACCAGCCTCATCCCTAACCGGATGGTCGGATGAGGGGTAGACAAGAGAAGCCGAACTAACTCCTGAATCAAAAGAATCTTGGCCTGGGGTAGAAACACCCTGGCCTGTGAAGTGTCCAGAGACATTCCCAGAAAGGTCAGAATTCTGGACGGAGAAAGAGAAGACTTGGGGTGGTTGATCACCCAACCGAACCTTTCCAGAGTGGACACCACCGCTCTGGTGTCCAACTCCGCTTGGTTGAAGGAAGAGGCCATGATCAGTTGATCGTCCAAATAGGACACGATGCGGATACCCTGGCCTCTGAGCAGAGCCATCACCCCCGCTAGCACCTTGGTGAACACCCGAGGAGCTGAGGTGAGACCGAAAGGAAGTGCCACAAACTGAAAGTGCCGATCCTCCACCACGAACTTGAGAAACCTCTGGTGTGCTGGAAAAACCGGAACGTGTAGATAAGCATCCTTGATGTCTATGGACGTCAGAAAGTCTCCCTGACGAAGAGAGTGAATGGTCGAACGCAGCGTTTCCATGCGGAATTTCCTCGGCCGGATGAACCTGTTGAGAAACTTCAGATCCAAGATGGGTCGGACCAACCCGTCCTTCTTGGGTACCGTGAACAGATTGGAATAAAAGCCCCTGCCCCGATCTGAAAGGGGCACTGGGCAAATGACAGCCATGTCCAGAAGATTCTCCACTGCCACCAGGAGCCCCTGCGCCGCTAGAGGCTCCGACGGCATCCGAGACCTGACAAATCTGGAAGGGGGGCGGAGCTCGAACGCCAGCTTGTAGCCGGAAGACACCACTTCCCGGATCCATCTGTCCGAGACCTCTTGATCCCAGATCAGAGAGAAGTGCTGCAGCCGTCCCCCCACCCGCATGGGTGAGGGCGCCCCCTCATTGCTGAGCCGGCTTAGCAGCCGGTTTGGGCTTAGAGCCCCAACTGTATCCAGAACGGGCACGTCCTCTGCCCGTTTCCGGAATCTCCTCTGGAAGAGGGAAATGCAGAACTCCTACCAGATCTGGCCCCCCGAAAGGAGGGGGTAAAGGCAGGCGCCCCCCGAAAAGGGTCCAATGTCTCTCCAAAGAGCCGTAGACCAACAAAGGGTAAAGCCGTCAGTGATTTTTTTGGGCATAAAATCGGCCGCCCACTGGCGCAGCCACACCGACCGCCGAATAGCCACAAGCAGAGCCGACGTCCTACCACACATCATCAAAGTGTCATCCAAGGCGGTCAACACAAAGGATAGAAACAACTCACACCGTTTAAGGCTAAGGAACTCGTTACTACCAGGACGAAGCCCGGAAGAAGTCAACAGGTCCCTGACCACAGACCTGGTAGCCAACACCATTAGCTCCGAAGCACACACAGGCCGGATGGCCGACCCAATGCTAGTAAAGCCATGAGAAGCCATCTGATCAATACGTTTATCCTCTCCATCTTTGAGAGTGGAACAATCAGGTCTGTTTAAAACCGAGGAGTTAGACAACCCCAAAACCGGTGCATCCACCTCGGGGGGAGATGCCCAGCGCTTGACCGCCTCAGAAGGAAAGGGATATTTCCTATCCCACCCCTGAGGGATGCCAGGGAGCCGAGCCGGCCTATCCCATTCCTTGTCAATGATTCTATCAAAATGGCGTTGCGTAGGAAACTCCAGGCGCGGCCTGGATTCCTCAAACAATTCACCTTTCTGCTGTGACGCCTCCTCGGGAGGGGAAATATTCAGAACTTCCAGCATGAGACAGAGCGTGAGGAGAGTCCAAGGATCTCCCTAAATCAGAAAGCTCGGCATCAGCGCCAGCAGACTGCTCATCATCCGAAAATTCTGAACCCTCATCAACTTCCCCCTCCTCTAGCTGAGGATAATCAGACCAATCCAGATTGTCTCTGTCATCAAGATCATCCACCGGCGGAGCCGGCGACAAATGCTTTCTCTTAGACGGAGCCTTACGGGCGACCGAGCTAGAGAGCATTTTCTCAAGGCTAGCCAATCTGGCACACATCTCGGATTGCAGATCCCTGCCCATGACCACGTCACACGGGGCACGAGTCAAGGCGGGAG
Organism: Gastrophryne carolinensis; assembly: GCA_027917425.1. Taxonomy (NCBI): domain Eukaryota; kingdom Metazoa; phylum Chordata; class Amphibia; order Anura; family Microhylidae; genus Gastrophryne; species Gastrophryne carolinensis. The sequence continues at coordinate 12,660,216 of CM051236.1, read as the reverse complement.
GGGGAGTTGAGGTGGCCGGCTGTGCTGACCCCGCCGCTTGGGGTTCGGACTGCCGCGTAATAGTTTGCTGTGCACATGGTATACACAGTAACACATCATCCCCAGTAATGGAAATCCCACACAACATACACTTTTTGGGATGCCCCGAAGGGGTCCCAGTATCCGGGGATGCCTCCATAAGGTGAATTTTGAGTGGTCGCTATGACCCAGGGAATTACGCCAGTTAGACAACCCGGAATGCCCCTTTAATGTCCCGAGTGGGAGGATTTGTGATGCTAAAATGGACCCAGGGACCCAGGATCAGGAGAGACCTTCCAATACTACAGAAGATCCTCCTGGATAACCTTCACCTAAAAGACAGAGAGACCCATAAGTCCCTACAATAAGACTTAACAGATAAAGAAAAGAAGAAATAAATGAGGCCCACAGGGTCACTCACAAACGCTGCGATGAACGATCCGCCTCAGAACAATGGCGATTTCTGAGGTGAAGTGAAGAGAAGAAGAACTGCCTTGTCAGGGGCGTGGTCTGCGCAGCCCGCGCAAAGCTGATCTGTGCCCCCTAAGCTGCCTAGTAACAGGGAGCTGCCTAGTAACAGGGAGCTCAGCCCCGCAGCGGCGCCAGTACAGAGGAGGGCGGAGCCGCGGCGACGCGCCGAAAGCCCGGCTCCGCCCCCCCTTCCAGTGTGAATGAAGCGTGAGGGAAGAAGTCCCTCACGCACCAGCCCAGAGACCGCCGCCGCCGACAACCGCGGCGCCGGCTGCCATGACAGCGGGTGCTCCCGCTATCACTAGCGGAGCACCCGCCCCGCTCGCTGCGGCGAGGAATGAATGAGAGAACGGGGGCTGGCCGCGGCAGAGCGCCGAGTGCCAGCCCCGCCCCCCCAAAGCGTGTGAGGTAAAAAATTTACCTCACAGACTGAAAAGCCCCGGCACCCCGCTGCAATGACAGCCGCGGTGCTGCAACATAGTAACAACAGTGCAACCAATTCATTGAGAGATTACTTCCAGACGCTCCACATCAACAAGAGAAAGTGAATAAAGAGAGAATAAAGCTAACCCCTATGAGAGGAACCCCCAGCCCCCATAGTTGGTAAAGGGAAGGGCCCCCCCCCCCCCAGGGGAAAAGTCAAGGGACGGGGCATCCCAAACCGGGATCACCTACCCGGTATGACCGCCTACCCTCTCTTTTAGGGTCTCACGGTGGAGCTCTGCTCCTGAGCACCAGAGGTGCCAATGTACCCTCGCTCGGGCCAGCAGCCAAGACTGTGGAGGCATGTAATCTGAGGTAAATTTTGGGACAAACAGGGGTCCGAGCGGAAATAGACAAAATAAGAGGCCGGGAGTTACCCCGGCTACCTGAAATCCCCCTGTGCAAGGAGGAGCCATCATCTTCTGACTTGCTCGCCGTCTGCAGAGATGGAAAACTGGGTAGTGAGTGGGAGGTCCCAGGTATTTATGGATCAGGGAGGGGCTTTCTTTTGCTATCATCTCTGCAGGAACGCCCTCTTCAGGTCGATACTACCCACATGTTATGGATTCTTGAAGCGGGGTGTGTGACATACTAAGAATATACAGGCGCTTTCCGCATGGAAACTCTGCGCTCGGCCATCAGCTCCTTGCGCCCTGGGGGCTTCATGCCGTCTGTGGATATCAAAGATGCTTACTTTCACATCCCTGTTTTTTCAGGACACCAAGGTTCAGATTCGCGTTGGAAGATCAACACTGCCAATTTGTGGCCTTGCCATCTGGCCTCTCTTCACCTCCCAGAGTGCTCACCAAGGTGCTGGTGGGGGTGATGTCTCTGAGGCCAAGGGGCGTTCGCGTGCTGCCCTACCTGGACGTCCTCCTCACTTCCCAGTCTCTACATCAGGCAGAGTTGGATACTCAGCTGGTGGTGTCCATTTGGGAGTCATTTGGATGGGTGATCAACCACCCCAAGTCCTCACTGTCCCCTTCCTTGGTAACTCCATTCCTAGGAATGAATCTGGATACAGTTCAGGCAAGGATCTTCCTTCCTCAGCAGAAGGTGGACAATCTGCTTGCGCAGGCTCAGTCCCTCCTAGCGGTCCCCGTCCCTCCACCAGGCAGGGGATGCAGCTGGTGGGCCTGATGGTGGTGTGCTTCGAAGCGTTCCCTTATGCTCAGTCCCACTTGGGGCTTCTGCAACTTCTCCTATTGTCTGTATGGGACAAGGACCCAGCATCCCTGGACAGGGTCTGTGTGCCTTCCCCCCTGGTAAGGAGGTCCCTCTTGTAGTGGATGGACTCAAGGAACCTGTTGGGGGGCAGATACTTTCTTGCCCCTTCCTGGGAGACGGTCTCCACGGATGCCAGTCTATCAGGTTGGGGGGGGGGGGGTTCTGGAAGTCCCTGCGGTTCCAGGGGAGGTGGGGCCCTTAGGAGGCCCATACACCTATCAATGTCTTGAAGCTGTGAGCGATCAGGTTAGTTCTGGCTCGCTTGACTACTCATCTTCAGGGGCGCTCGGTCAATCTGACAGCAGTTGCCTACATCAATCATCAGGAAGGGACCCGGAGCAAGAGGGTCCTCCAGGAAGTGTCTGATCCTGACCTGGGTGGTGGCCAATGTTCCCTGCATAGCAGCGGTATACATTCCGGGGGGGTCAATCTGCAACAGGTTGTTCCAATCTCTGTGTCACCGTTGGGCCAACCAGATGTGGATCTGTTTGCATCCCGTCACAATCACAAGCTTCCGGCCTTTGTCTCCCTGTCCCAGGATCCTCTGGCTGTGACCACGGATGCTTTAGTAATGTCATTGCGGGACATTCAGTTTCTGTATGTCTTTCCTCCATTCCTCCTGCTAGGCAGGGTCCTGCGCAAGATTGCTCTGGAATGGGTGCCAGTGATTCTGGTGGCCCCCAGGTGGCCAAGAAGAGTGTGGTTCGCGGACGTGGTACAGATGGCAGTAGATCAGTACTTTCTGCCAGGAGTGCCAGATCTGCTCACTTAGGGCCCCTTACGCCATCCCAATTTACAAACTCTGGCCTTGACGGCCTGGCTGCTGAAACCTCCATCTTGATGGAGAAAAGCTTGTCTGCCTCGGTGGTTGAGTCCATGGTGAAGGCTAGGAAGACTACTTCTTCCATCTATTATAGGGTATGGCGTACCTACATGGACTGGTGTGAGTCTAGGTCTCTTCCCTGTTGGGTGTTCTAAGTTCCCAGGGTTCTGGAGTTTTTACTGCATGGGTTGGAGTCGGGTCTCCAACTTTGAGATACACCAGGATAAGGTGGTATTCAGCTTTATGCCGGATTTTCTGCCTAGGTGGTGTCTGCCTTTCATTTGAATCAAGATATTGTTCTTCCTTCATTGTGCCCTAATCCTAGCAATGCTAAGGAAAGGGTTTTGCATTCCTTGGATGTGGTCAGGTGTCTGAAGTATTACCTAGTAGTATCTGCGTCCTTCAGGAAGACTGATGCTCTTTTTGTGGTCCCTTCTGGTCCTAGGAGGGGTTTGGCTCCTGCCAAGTCTACTATCAACAAATGGATCCGTCAGGCTGTGATTCAGGCCTATTCTGCTAAGGGGAAGAGTCCTCCCTTCCGCCTTATTGCTCATTCTACTCGTGCTATTGGTGCCTCTTGGGCCTTCCAGCACCAGGCTTCTGTTGAACAAGGTTGCAAGGCCGCTACTTGGTCCTCTGTTCATACCCTTTCAAGGTTTTACAAGGTTGATGTTAAGGCCTCAGCTGATGCTGTTTCTGGCCGCAAGGTTTTGCAGGTGGCAGTGGTTTAAACTGTCTGCTGTCACCTTTTTTATTGGGGATCCCACCCTACTTTATGGACACTGCTATTGGATGTCCCAAGTGTAAGTACTATATCTGGAGCAGGACGTACTATATACTTAGAATAATACAATTCTGTGAAATACTCACCTGTAGAATGGGTATTATATGTATACAGTACGTCCTGCTCCACCCCACCCTGGTTTTTGCATTATTCTGGATCCCCTGTATGGTGATTGTTATTTATAGTTACCAGTTTTTGGGTGGTTGGTTTCTCCCGGCTTCTTGTTCACTGCTTTTCAATGCTGGGGGTTTTGGGAGGTCCCCGGGTATTTGAGGGGCTGGGAGGAGCCTGTTTTACATGTCTGCAGTGCAGCGCCGCGCCATCTGGCGGAGGATAACCCAAGTGTAAGTAATCTATCTGGAGCAGGACATACTGTATACTTATAATACCAATTCTACAGGTGAGTATTTCACAGAATTGTATTTTTAGGGCCTATTCTGCTAGGGGAAAGGATCCTCCTTTCCGTGTTACTGCTCATTCTACACGTGTTGGGGCCTCCTGGGCCTTCCAGCACCAGGCTTCTGTTGAACAAGTTTGTAAGGCTTCTACTTGGTCTTCTGTTCATACCTTTTCCAAGTTTTACAAGGTTGATGTTCGGGCCTCAGCGGAAGCTGTTTTTGGCCGCAAAGTTCTGCAGGCGGCAGTGGTTTGAACTGCGCGTTGTTGCTTTTGGGATCCCACCCTGTTTACGGACACTGCTATTGGATGTCCCATCTGTTATGAATTATCTGGAGCAGGACGTGCTGCATACTTATAATAATACAATTCTGTGATTACTCACCTTGTAGAATTGGTATTATAAGTATGCAGCACGTCCTGCTCCACCCCACCCTGTTTGCATTATCTTGGATCCTCTGTATGGTGATTGTTATCCTTGTTAACGTTGTAAATTTTCATTGGCTTCTCCTGGTTCTCCTTATTGCTTTTCTATACTGGGAAATTTGTGGGAGGTCCCGGGTATATATGGACCGGGAGGGGCCTCTTTTTGCCATCTCTGCAGTCAAGCGCCCTCTGGTGGAAGTAATCCCATCTGTTACGAGTTATCTGGAGCAGGACGTGCTGCATACTTATAATACCAATTCTACAAGGTGAGTAATCACAGAATTGTATTTTTTTTATTATAAAATACTAATGAAGTGAATGTTGGTCCACTTGATTTAAGCTGATTTCAGGAGGTTATTAATGAAAAAACTTAAACCTGTTCAGCATACAGTAACCCATTTACTAGAGGTGTTACACGTTTCTTTATTATTTATACACTTTATTATACCTGGTATTACATATCTCTAACATTACCTATAAAGTGCGCCTATACCGGATTATCTATTACTCTGGTTGTTGGAATTTTTCAAACACCAAATAACAGAAATCTTTGTCCTTTTTAAAGCGGTTTTCCTTAGGTGTGACCCCTTATTAGGCAGCAGCTCGGGTTTACATTTCCAGCGCTCCCCTCCATACAATTTTTGCTTAAATTTTACTACTTGCCATTACATGGACTTTGATCTTTACTTTATGATTGCGATAGAACACTTGTTTGCACAAATACAATACTACGCATCACCACTTGGAGTACTGGTCCTTTCTATTTACTACGATTGCTTACATTGCCGAGGGAATCGCTGGAAAAGGTGCGTTGCATTCACACAGCGGGGCATCCCGATTGGGTAAAGCTGGGTTTGCACCACACGTTTTCCAGCCGGATGATGATTCAAAGCTCCATAAATTCTCTTTGCAGAACCTGTTTAACAATAAGCCGGCCGGTTTCGGGACGACCACCACGAGCGCTCCAGCATTCGGCACAACCTCAACGGGCCTGTTTGGCGGTAAGAAAAAGGCCCCTCATCCTATGGTCTTATAGAAGCTGTCCCGGCGGGGGAGGGGGTGATGGGATGTTTTGGTGAAGGTCTGCTGTATAATGCATATAGAGGGGGCGGGGCCAAAAGTTAATGGATATGTAGCGACCAATCCGCTTTTTGTTTTTCAGCTTTTGGATCCAACCAGACGGGAACAAGCCTTTTTGGAGCAAAGACTGCGCCCGGGACGCTGGGGCCGGGATTAGGCACAGGATTTGGGACAGGTGAGTTAGGGCAAGAATTGTCATTAATGTGTTTTTCCTAATGCACAGCACGGCCTGTTTCGGCTGTCGGATCGGGAGAGGGTAGAGGAGCACTGGGGTCTGGTGCTCGGGGAGCGCTGCTCCAAGCCGCAGACCGTGTACCACAATGGGTAGCTGGCCATAGGCTTTTATGGTGAGCCTGCGGAGGGATGAAGAGATTCTGTCTGTCTTCCCTGTGGTGTCTCCTGCCCCTCTGCCCGGGGTGGGGGGGGTCCCGGCTAAGAGAAAGCACCTGTGAGTTATATTCTTAGTATACAGTACGTCCTGCTCCAGATAGATTACTAACACTTGGGTTATCCTCCGCCAGATGGCGCTGCACTGCAGAGACATGTAAAACAGGCTCCTCCCGGCCCCTCAAATACCCGGGGACCTCCCACAAATCCCCAGATTTCTCTGCAATGCTTACTGCGAAGACATGAAGTATCACGCTCTCGCAGGTGAGCGGGGCTTGACAGCCCGAGGCCCTGCGGGACTATTTCCACCCGTCCTTCGTGTGATGTGCCTCCCAGCCTGGGCTGCGCTGGTCGGGTGAAGGTAGGCGGCACCATGCGTGCTTAAGGAGCCCTGCTCCACCGCAATCCCCCACCATAGGGTAGGCGGTATAGGCTGATGGTGAGCCCTTATGGGATGCCCCTCCCGCATTATTGCCCCATGCCCTGTGTAGCGGTGGGTCCTGTACAGAGGTCCGCCATCCTCCCTCATTTTCCCCGTAGCCTTCGGGAGGGAAAGAAGGGGGGGGGGTGTGGGTTAGCGTGTATCGTGATTCGCGCATAAGGCATTTTCTCTTGTCTTTGACTAGTATATGTGGTGTCAGCCGCCGTGCTGACTTGTCTTTTTTACTGTTGAAAATGCCGCCGTCGCGCGCTTCTTTTCCTTCATTAGGATGTTCCGCGCCGGGCGTTACCTCAGACGCTTCTGCGTTCTCATTGGCTGCTTGTCGGTGGACTTCGCTATCTTCGGGGGGCGGGGCCTGGCGCGCCCTGCATCACGGCTCGCTCTGGCCCGCCCTTCGAGGTACTCTCTGCGCCACATTGTCAGGTCGCGCGCGCGTGTGACGTTCTTACTTACCGCGGTCCGTAAGTGCCCTTGTGGGCGGCTTTATACTCATTGTAGTGTGTTTGGTTTGGACACCCCTTATTCTTATTGTCTTTCAGAGGGTGAATCCAGTGGTTTCTCCCGGCCCGGTGTAATTGATAGTTGGGCCTTGTATAATTACTCCCACTTCCCTAGCGGGTCATTGGGGCATCCAGGGTAGCTTACTGCATCAATCCCTACTGGCCTATTGTGCCTATTAATCACCATATGGAGGCATCCCATGATATTGTGACCGTGGTTCCTTCGGGACAAGCCCGGCTGTGTGTAGCTTGTGGGGTCTCGCCTATCAGCGGTGACAGTGCACGGGTCTGTGTCCCTTGCACACAGCAGACGCTAACGTTGCAACCCGCCCCTCCTGTGGCTGGGCCTGCACCTCGTCTCACTTCACCTACTCCCCCAAGCTTGAGTCTCACCCCCATTGAATTGCATACAAGCGGGAATTCTCAACCTGATGTGTCAGCACCAGGCTTCTGTTGAACAAGTTTGCAAGGCCGCTACTTGGTCCTCTGTTCATACCTTTTCAAAGTTTTACAAGGTTGATGTTAGGGACTCAGCTGATCCTGTGTTTGGTCGCAAGGTTTTGCAGGCGGCAGTGGTTTAAACTGTCTGCTGTTATCTTTTTTGTTGGGGATCCCACCCTCCCTTATGGACACTGCTATTGGATGTCCCAAGTGTAAGTAATCTATCTGGACCAGGACGTACTGTATACTAAGAATAATACAATTCTGTGAAATACTCACCTGTAGAATTGGTATTATAAGTATACAGTACGTACTGCTCCACCCCACCCTGTTGTTGCATTATTCTGGATCCCCTGTATGGTGATTGTTATCATTGTTATAAGTTACCAGTTTTTGGGTGGTTAAATTCTCCCGGCTTCTTGTTCACTGCTTTTCAATGCTGGGGATTTGTGGGAGGTCCCCGGGTATTTGAGGGGGCGGGAGGAGCCTGTTTTAACATGTCTCTGCAGTGCAGCGCCATCTGGCGGAGGATAACCCAATGTAAGTAATCTATCTGGAGCAGGACGTACTGTATACTAAGAATACCAATTCTACAGGTGAGTATTTCACAGAATTGTATATTGATTGGCACCTTATCCAGCGCGGTGGCGGCCATTAGTTTTATTGTACTACTTGCGCATACATTATATTATTATATACATTACTATTAGTACTATATACTATGTTATATACAATGTTATATATACCTATATATACCCATATATATATTTTATTTGTTTTGCCAACGCTCTTTGTACATTCTGCATTTATGAGTGCTTGTCTATGGTGTACCTTACTTACGGGGGCCCCCATTTTGTTATTGTGTCCCGGGGTCCCCTGGCCAAAAAATAAGGGCTTGCAAATCCTCCCACTAACGGACTTAAGGGGCATCCCGGGTAGCTTTCTAGCGTAATTCCCGCTGGTCATTGCAACTGCCATACAAATCACCATATGGAGGCTCCCCAGGATACCGGGCTCCGGCTCCCTTCGGGGCAATCCCGGCAGTGTGTGGGTTGGGGGGTATCCCTTGCGGGGGATAATGTGCTGGTTTGCATACCATGTGTTCAGCAGGCCATAACGCGGCAGTCGGGGCCCAGGCGTCTGGGTCAGTGCCGCCGGCCTCATCACCTACCCCACCTTGATCCGTACCCCAAGTGACACGGTCATTAGCGGGGAGTTGCAATCTGATGTATGTGCTAGATTGGCCAACATCGTGAAATTGATTCTAGCTCTGCGGCCAGGTAGGCCCCGGCTAAGAGAAGGCATCTGTCACCGGCCGCGCCGGTTCTTGATGATCATGATTCCCTTGACTGGTCTGTTTATTCCCCGCTTGCGGAAGGGGAACTGTTTACCAAATCTGGCTCAGAGGATCAGCAGTTTTGGATGCTGATGCTGGGCACGGGCTTGGGGATGCCGTGGATACCCCCCAAGATCCTGGCCCATTTATTTGAGGTGTTGGCTATTTCTCTTCCGGCGGAGTCCATTCCGCAGAAGGGGGACGTTATTCTAAGTATGTCACACACCCCACTTCAATCATTATTACACTTGGGGTAACTCCACCAGCAGGTGGCGACGTGCAGAGAAGTCATGAAAAAACAAGCCCCTCTTGGTCTATACATACCTGGTACCTCTCACTCATTCCCCAGTGTTGTTCTCTGCAAGGTGGCAACAAGACAGAAGAAAGAAGTCTCCTGCTTGCAGGTAGCCGGGGTATCACTCGGCCCCCCCCCCCCCCCCCCCATGGTCTATTTCTGCCCGGCTCCGTTTGTCCCTATTCTCACATGTAACTGGCAGCCTCCCAGCTTAGGCTGTAGGCCGGGTAAGGGTAGATGGCACTTTAGGTGCCTAGGAGATTAGCTCCTCCGCTCGTCCCCATATAATGGGGCATAGCGGTGATCCGGTTTGGTGATCCGGACGTGGGATGCCCCAGCCCTTATGCCCCCCTTTAGGTTTTTTCTCTGGCCTCTTTCATTCTTATGAATGTGTGTGGCTTCACTGTGTGTGCGTGTGCAGTGGGGCAAGGACAAGCGGCCTGTGCGGCGTTGGCAGTCTGCATATGCTTTATTGTAGGTTCCTTTGGGGGCCTTGGAGCTTCTGTGTGGGGTCAGTGTTTTTACATGTGGGGACGGGTCGGGCGGGAATTCCGCCGGCCCGCCACCCGGTGCGGCAGGCGGGCGCCATGTTAGGGCGCCCGTCCTTGTTCTGCCGGGCGGCGCGTTGCGCCGCGGGCCCGCCTGGGTGCCAGGGCGCCATGGACATCCCGCGCCCCGCTGGCGGTTTATTTAGGCGGGCGGGACCGGTCCGCCCGACGGCCTCTGCTGGCGCCTTTGCTTGCGGCGCGCGCCGCTCGCTGGGCTGTTAGGTGGGCGGGCCGCGCTTGGCTGGAGAGGGGCGGGGCTACAGCGGTCCCGCGGGCCCGCCCCTCGTCTCCGCCTTGTTTTCAGTCTAATCTCCGTTTTCCTATGGTTGGCGCCATTTCTTGCGGTTAAGGTAGGCTGCGGCGTTGAGGTGGCGCATCTGGAGGTAATCCCTCAATGAATTGTGTCCTCCTGGCACGGGTGTGTGATCTTACTTTTATTATTACTGTTATGCCTGAACGCGGTTTTAAAGGGAGCGTTCCGTTAAGGGGGCAGTAGTTATCCTTTTTGGGTACTAACTTTGGGCCATTTGTCTCTGAATTATATACTGGTCTGTGCCTTCCTCCCTTCCCCCCTCCTCCCGTGGGGGCAACGGCAGGGGGATTCAGTAAGACTTTTGGGTATGCTGGCTGGAAGTGTTTATACCTAGTCATATGTAGTTCTATGTTTTTGTAGTTATGTGTGCCTGGATTGATTGTGGCCTTTTCTTTTCCAGATTCCGGGATTCCACCATACAAGGGCTCTCCCGGTCTTATATACCTGGCTAGTGGGGTTGGCTTAGTGTCCCTTGGGATAGCTTCCCTGGTCAGGGCTACTTTAATATTTCATATATAGATTTATATTCTGTTGAAAACCGAGAGGGGCATCTCGGGTTGCTTATTGCGTAAATCCCTGGGTTCTGCGAATACCATAAATTTCACCAATGGAGGCTGCCACAGATACCGGAAACGGTCCTTCGGGACAACCCAGGCTGTGTGGGGGTTGTGGGACTCCGCTCCCGGGGGATGATGTCATTCTATGTATTCCATGTGTACAGCGGAACATTGAGCGGCAGTCCGGCACCCCGGTGCCTGGTACTTCTTCGTCCGCGCCATCTCCCTCGCCTGTTTCCGGACCCCGTGTGACATTGTCATGGGTGGGGATTCGCAATCTGAGGTGTGCGCCCGTTTGGCCAACCTCGAGAGTTTTTTCCGCTATTTCCGCTCGGAAGGCTCCGGCTAAGCGTAAACTCCTATCTCCGCCTCCGCCGGACTCTGATGAGGAGGTTGTTGAGGACCTGGATTGGTCAGATCGTCCCCTTAAAGAGGGTGAGCTTGTTGAGGATTTGGATGATTCAGAGGGCCAGCAAGTGCTGGGTATTGAGGGGGACCAGGTTGGTCCTGCTCCCGTTACGTCTTCCATTTTGGCCCAAATGTTTGAGGTTTTGGATTTGGACCCTCCCGAGGCTGCTCCTCGGCCCAAGGGCCAGCTTTTTTGGGGATCTAAGCAGCGCTTGGAGTTTCCCAGTCAACAGCATTTTGAGGACGTTGTCCTTAAGCAATGGGAGCAACCTACACGGCTCGTCGGGGTATCGCCTAGCTGGGATAAGAAATATCCTTTTCCGGCGGACTTGATGACGCGTTGGTCTGTACCTCCCGAGGGGGATGCTCCGGTCTTGGGGCTGTCTAATACGGCGGTTGTTCATTCTCCCGCTTGCGCTTAAGCGTTGTGACTCTTTTTTGTCGTTTGTTCTGACCGCTCAGGATGATGCCTTGTTGATGTGTGGCAGGGCTTCTGCTCTGTTGGTGGCTATTCGCCGCTCCGTTTGGTTGAGACAGTGGACGGCTGACTTTAATTCTAAAAGATCGCTCACGGCTCTTTCCTTTTTGGGTTTGAGGCTTTTCGTCGAAAAGCTGGATTCTGTTGCCAAGGGAGGTAAGTTACCTCTGCGCAAGAAATTTCGCCGTTCCTTTCGGGGGGCGGCCCCCTTCAATCCGTCCTTTCGGGGAGCCAGAGCCGGCAGGGGTGCGGGCTTCTCGGGTTTCAGGGGCGTAGGTTGGAATAGGGGTAGAGGCCGTGGCCGTCCCGTTCACGCCTGGGGCGCCAAGTCCAAGTCAGCTGCCAAGTCTGTTCAGCAATGAGGGGGCGCCCTCACCCGTACGGGTGGGGGGACGGTTGCGACTCTTCTCCCGGGTTTGGGACCAGGAGGTCTCGGACAGGTGGACCCAGGAGGTGGTGTCGGCCGGTTACAAGCTGGAGTTCGAGTCCCGCCCTTCAAGGTTTTTCAGGTCTCGGGTACCTTCAGATCCGTTGGCCGCGCAGGGGCTCCTGGCGGCGGTAAGGAATCTTCTGGAATTGGCAGTCATCTGCCCGCTCCCTCTTTCGGAGGTGGGGCAAGGGTATTATTCCAATCTCTTCACTGTACCCAAAAAGGATGGGTCGTTCCGTCCCATCCTGGATTTGAAGTTTCTCAACCGGTTTATTCGTCCCCGGAAGTTCCGCATGGAAACCCTGCGGTCTGCGATCGGTTCGCTTCGGCAGGGGGACTTTATGACGTCCATAGACATCAAGGATGCTTACCTTCACATTCCGATTTTTCCGGCTCTTCAGAGGTTTCTTCGCTTTGTGGTGGAGGATCGGCATTTCCAGTTTGTAGCTCTTCCATTTGGCCTCACCTCGGCCCCGAGGTTCACCAAGGTGTTGGCGGGAGTGCTGGGCCTGCTCAGAGCTCAGGGGATTCGCATTGTGCCTTACCTGGACGATCTTCTCATCATGGCACCTTCCTTCAGTCAAGCGGAAGGGGACACCAGCATGGTGGTGTCTATGCTGGAGAGGTTCGGCTGGGTGATCAATTACCCCAAGTCCTCTCTGGTTCCGGCCAGAGTGGTGACCTTTCTGGGGATGTCCTTGGACTCTTGCCAGCACAGAGTGTTTCTCCCTCAGGCCAAGGTTCTTTTGATTCAGGAATTGGCTCAGCTTCTTTCCAATCATCGCCCGTCCATTCGGCTAGGGATGAGACTGGTGGGGTTGATGGTGGCCTCGTTCGAGGCAGTTCCCTTCGCGCAGTTTCACACGAGGATGCTTCAGCTTCATCTTTTGACGTCTTGGGACCGGCGACCGCGGTCGTTGGATCGGTCCTTCCGGATGTCCCCTCGGGTTCGGCAGTCTCTTCTGTGTGGATGGTCTCGGACAATCTTCTGAAGGGCAGGTCGTTTCTGACCTCGCTTTGGGAATCTGTCACCACGGATGCCAGTTTGTCAGGATGGGGAGGTTTCTGGAAGGATCTTCAGTTTCGGGGGCTGTGGGACCCTCAGGAAGCCCACTTGCCCATCAATGTTCTGGAGTTGCGAGCCATCAGGTTGGTTCTGTCTCACTTGACGCATCATTTACAGGGCCTGCCGGTTCAGGTTCGATCGGACAATCAGACGGCGGTTGATTACATCAATCACCAAGGAGGGACTCGCAGTCTGGGTGCCCACCGAGAGGTTTCTCTGATTCTAGTTTGGGCAGAGACTCATGTCCCTTGCATCTCGGCAGTTTGCATTCCAGGAGTGGAGAACACGGAGGCGGACTTGCGGAGCCGGTGTTCGTCCCGCCGGGAGGAATGGTCTCTCCATCCCCAGGTGTTTCGGTCAATGTGTCTTCGGTGGGGGACGCCGGAGGTGGATCTGTTTGCCTCTCGTCACGATCACAAGCTTCCGACATTCGTGTCGCTATCTCAGGGTCCTCTGGCTCTTGCGGCGGATGCCATGGCTCTGAGCTGGAGGGACCTGGGGTTTCTTTATCTGTTTCCTCCGATCCCCATGCTAGACAGGGTTCTGCAAAAGCTGGTTCTGGAAGGAGTTCCCGCCATTCTCGTGGCCCCAAGGTGGCCAAGGCGGGTGTGGTTCGCGGACATCGTTTGTCTGGTGGTGGATCAGTTCGAGCTGCCTCTTCGGCCAGATCTTCTCACTCAGGGTCTACTGTGTTACCCCAGTTTTACCATCGTTGGCTTTGACGGCTTGGCTGCTGGAACCTCCATCTTGAAGGAGGAAGGCCTTTCGGATTCGGTCGTTCGGACTCTTATCAGTGCCAGGAAGAGATCTTCTTCTTCCATCTATTTTAGGGCTTGGAGATCTTATATTGATTGTGAGGCGAGATCTTTGGCCTGCCGGGTCTTTTTTTATCTCTAGGATTTTGGCATTTCTTCTATCTGGGCTGGACTCTGGTCTGCAGCTTAGTACCTTGAAGGGGCAGGTTTCGGCCTTGTCTATCTTTTTTCAGAGGTCTTTTGCTTTTCATTCTTTGGTCAAGACTTTTTTCCAGGGGGTTTCGCATCTGCGGCCTCCTAGGTAGCCTTTGCTCCCTGTTGGGATTTGAATTTGGTCCTCTCTGCTCTTCAGGCTCCTCCTTTTGAGCCTTTGCAGGATATTGCTCTATCCATGTTGACTCAGAAGGTTGTCTTTTTGGTGGCCGTCACTTCGGTTTGGCGTGTTTCGGAGTTGGCAGCCTTGTCTATTCAGGCTCCTTATTTTGAGAAACATCAGGACAAAGTAGTTTTTCACAAAACACTTGCACCAACAAAGTGCTATTTGTCCAGCACCACCCAGAAAGATAATATTAAAGCAGACCTGCTGTGCCACAAAAATACCCCCAATATGTACCAATAGAAAGACAAGAATGGTGGTACCAGTAAACCACCCAAAGGGAACAGGTACTAGAGGGCACCAGCTATCTGCTAATCATGAAAGACACTAATAATTCATCAAAAATAAATTATAAATTTATTAATCTGAAGCTGTAAAAACATCCACAAACAACATACAAAGACAATCACCTACATCTAAAATCTACAAACATGTAACATCCAGCAGGAGTGACCCTATCAAAATACTACCTATCTAAATGATATATATACATGTGTACAAAAAGAAAAACCCTAGAAAATATTATAGACATGTTCTAACACAAAAAACAGTTGCAGTGCAAATCAGAAAGATAAAGTGCTAAGTGCTGGGTAAATATGTGCACAATGCGTGCAATTGTAATGCCAGACCGCCAAACCGACCTGCACCTCTATGTGATCACCTGCTCACCCCTGCTGGACGGATTCTCACCCACGCGTTCCGTGCCCACCTGGCACTTTCTCAAGGTGCTCGACAAAGTAGCTTTTCGTTTCAAACCAGACTTTCTCGCTACTGTGTTTTCTGCTTTTCATCTGAATCAGGACATTGTTCTTCCCTCCTTGTGCCCTAGACCTGGGAATGACAAGGAGAGGGCGTTGCATTGTTTGGATGTGGTACGTTGTGTCAGGTGGTACTAGCGTATTATGTCTTCTTTTCGTAAGACTGGTCCCTTTTTTTGTGGTGCCCTGTGGGGCTAGGAAGGGTTTGGCTCCGGCTAAGTCTACTATTAGTAAATGGATTCGTCAGGCGATTGTTGGGGCCTACTCTGCCAAGGGGAAGGATCCCCCTTTTCGGGTCAATGCTCATTCTACTTGTGCGGTTGGTGCGTCCTGGGCTTTTCAGCACCAGGCTTCTGTTGAACAAGTTTGTAAGGCTGCTACTTGGTCTTCGGTTCACATTTTTTCCAAGTTTTATAAGGTTGATGTGCGGGCTTCAGCGGATGCTGTTTTTTGGCCGCAAGGTTCTGCAGGCTGCAGTGGTTTGAGTTTTCTGCATTATTGCCTGGTTGGATACCGCCCTTTTTGGACACTGCTGTTGGATGTCCCAAGTGTAATAATTAATGATTGAAGTGGGGTGTGTGACATACTTAGAATAATACCATTTTGTGAATACTCACCTGTAAAATGGGTATTCTAAGTATGTCACACACCCCACTTCACCCGCCCTTTTGGTATCTCGGATTCTTTATAGGGTGAAGTTTTCGTTTACAGTTTGAGGGTTTTTTTTTTTCCTGGTACCTTGTCTTTACTGCTGTTTGAATACTGAGGAATGAGTGAGAGGTACCAGGTATGTATAGACCAGGAGGGGCTTGTTTTTTCATGACTTCTCTGCACGTCGCCACCTGCTGGTGGAGTTACCCCAAGTGTAATAATGATTGAAGTGGGGTGTGTGACATACTTATAATACCCATTTTACAGGTGAGTATTCACAAAATGGTATTTTTGGGACCTCTAGGCCTCGTCTGGAGTTCCCAAATCAGATACATTTCGAATATTTGATTAAGGAATGGGAAGGACCTAGCCGGCTTCCCGGTTTTCCTCAGGGGTGGGGATAGGAAGTATCCCTTCCCGGTGGACGTGGTGAAGCCCTGGTCGTCCCCTCCCGAGGTCGATGTGCCCGTTCTGGGATTGTCCAACACCTCCATTGTACATTCTCCAGACGCCGCCACTCTTAAAGATGGTGAGGACTAACGCTTTGATCAGATGGCATGCCATGCCTTTGCCAGTGTGGGTTCAGTCTTGCGGCCTGTTTGTGCCTCGGCGCTCGCGACTGTGGATACCAGGTCTGTGGTTAGGGACCTGTTGAGTGGTTCCCAGCTTAACCCGGCCTGTGATGAATTCACAGCCCTTAAGCGGTGTAAATTATTTGACCTTTGTTTTATCTGCTATGGATGACGCGATTATGTGTAGTAGAACCTCGGCATTGCTGGTGGCTATTCGCCGATCGGTCTGGCTACGCCAGTGGGCGGCTGACATTGTGGCTAAGAAATCAATCGCAGTGCTACCCTTCCTGGGTATGAGGCTGTTCGGAGATAAATTGGATTCAGTGGCGAAAGGTGGAAAGTTACCTCAGCGTAGCAGAGTCGCCCCTTTAAGGGGGGCAGGCTCTTTCAATCCTTCCTTTCGCGGTGCCAGAGCAGGCAGAGGCTTTGCCTACTCTAATTTCAGAGGTGATTCCTGGAACAGAGGTAGAGGATGCGCTTGTACAGGCCTTAACTGGGGTCCCAAGCCTGCTGCCAAGACAGCTCAGCAATGAGGGGACGCCCTCACCCTTGCTGGTGGGGGGACAGCTGCGGCACTCCTTCCTGGTCTGGGCCCAGGAGGTCATAGACAAATGAATCTTGGAAGTGGTCTCTTCCGGGTACAAGCTGGAGTTCAAGTGCCAGCCTCCTCCCAGATTCCTCAGTTCTCGGGTCCCCTGGGCTGTGCCGGGGCTCCTGTTGGCAGTGCAAAATCTTCTGGACATGGAGGTCATATGCCCGGTGCTTTTCTCAGGGAGAGGCCAGGGCTGCTATCCCATCCTTTTTCACGGTTCCCAAAAAGGATGGATCCATCAGACCCATTCTGGATTTGAAGCTTCTCAACAGGTTCATCAGAACCAAGAAGTTACGCACGGAGACTCTGCGTTCAGTCATCAATTCCCTTCGTCAGGGGGATTTAGTGATATCTATAGACATCAAGGATGTTTACCTTCATGTACCATTCTACCCAGCACACCAGAGAGTTATCAGGTTGTGGTGGGGGATCAGTATTTTCAGTTGTGGCCCTCTCTTTCGGGTTGACTTTGGTACCAAGGGTGCTCACCAAGGTGCTGGCGGGCATAATGGCCTTTCTCAGAGCCCAGGGCATTCGCATTGTGCCGTATCTGGACAACCTGCTTATTATAGCTTCTTCACTATGTCAGGCGGAGCTGGACTCCAGGGTGGTGACGACGCTGGTAAGGTTCGGATGGGTGATCAACCACCCCAAGTCTTCTCTCTCCCCATCAAGGGAGATCTCATTCCTGGGCATGAATCTGGATACCAGGCAGGCCAGAGTGTTCCTACCTCACCCGAAGGTGCAGAGGGTTCAAGATCTGATACGTGTTCTCCTGGCCAATTCTCGCTCCTCTATCCGGCTAGGTATGAAACTGGTAGGATTGATGGTGGCTTCCTTCGAGGCAGTCCCCTTTGCTCAGTTCCACATGAGGTGAACTGGGACAGATGTCCCCGGTCCTTAAATCAGTCCTTTCTGCTGGCTCCCAGGGTTCGGCAGTCCCTTCAGTGGGGGCAGTGGGAAGCAATCTGATGAGGGGCAGATCCTTTCTGGCCCCTTGTTGGGAGACGGTTACCATGGATGCCAGCCTGTTGGGTTGGGGAGGTCTCTGGACGGATTTTCGGTTCCGGGGGCTGTGGGGTCCTCGGGAGGTTCACACCCACATCAATGTCTTAGCGCTCAGAGCTGTTCGGTTGGTTCTGTCATGCTTGACGCATCACTTACAGGGCTTACCGGTTCAGGTTAGATCAGACAATCGAACTGCGGTCGCTTACATCAATCGCCAAGGAGGGACTCGCAGCAGGAGTGCCCTCAGGGAAGTTTCTCTGATTCTCTCATGGGCGGAGAGCAATGTTCCATGCGTCTCAGCAGTATTCCTTCCGGGAGTGGAAAACACGGAGGCAGACTCCCCGAGCAGGGGATCCTCTCATCGAGGGGAATATCTCAACCACAAGGTATTCCAGTCCCTCTGTCGCAAGTGGGGGACTCCGGAGGTGGATCTCTTTGCCTCACGTCGCAATCACAAGTTCCCAAAGTTTGTGTCTGTCTCAGGATCCTCTGACCTGGCAGTGCACGTCATGTCTCTTGCCTGGAGGGATTGGGGGTTTCTGTTTCCCTTCTCCATGGTGGGCAAGGTGGTGCGCAAGCTGGCTCAAGTGGGTGCCCCAGCAATTCTGGTGGCCCCAGGGTGGCCAAGACAGGTTTGGTTCGTACCACAATTTAAAAATGCTGGCTTTGACGGTGTGGCTGCTGAAACCTCATCCATCTTAATAGAAGGTTTGATGCTGTGATTCAGACACTTGTTAGGGCTGGGAAGTGATCTTCCTCTAACATCTTCTACAGGATGTGGAGGTCTTATATGGATTGGTGTGAGGCTAGGGCCTTGCCTTGCAGGGTGTTTTCGATCCCTAGGATTTTGGACTTTCTTCAACACGGTCTGGGCCTGGGGCTCCAGCTTAGTACCTTGAAAGGGCAGGTCTGCCATGGTGGTTTTCTTCTAAGGTCCTTTGTTCTTCGTCCTTTTTGGTTAAAACTTTTTTCCAGGGGGTCACTCATGTGCGGCCCCCTCGAATGCCTTGTGCCTGTTTGGGTTTTGAATTTTGCTTACACCAAAGATTGCCCTTTTGGTGGCTATTACCTCTGTTCGATGTGTTTCTGGGTTGGCGGCTCTGTATATTCAGGCCTCTTACTTTGAGAGACACCAGGACAAGGTGGTCTTCCGCTTTAAGCCGGATTTCCTACCTAAAGTGGTCTCTGCTTTCCATCTCATTCAGGATGTGGTTCTCTCTTCCTTGTGTCCTAAGCCTAGCAATGACAAGGAGAGGGTCCTGCACTCTTTTTGGATGATTTTTTGTTGTGTGAAGTACTATTTGGTGGCTACTTCTTTTTTTCCGTAGGACAGACGCATTGTTTTTGGTGCCCTCTGGGCCCAAGGAGGATTTGGTGCCCTCTGGGCCCAAGGAGGATTTGGTGCCGTCGAGTCTACCATTAGTAGATGGATATGTCTGGTCATTGTTGGGGCCTATATTGCCAAGGGGAGGGTTCCCCTTTCAGATTACTGCTCTTTCTACTCGTACTGTTGGGGCTTCCTGGGCTTTTTAGCACCAGGCTTCTGTTGTACAAGTTTGTACTGCTGCTACTTGGTCTTCTGTTCATACCTTTTTACAAGTTTTTATAAGGTTGATGTGCGGGCCTTAGCGGCTGCTGTTTTTGGCCGCAAAGTTCTACAACCGGCAGGGGTTTCATTTGTGCACTTTTGCCTGTTGGGATACCCACCCTTTTTGGACACTGCTATTGGATGTCCCAAGTGTAATGAATATTTCCGAAGCAGGGTGTGAGACATACTTAGAATAATACCATTTTGTGATTACTCACCTGTAAAATGGGTATTATAAGTATGTCTCACACCCTGCTTTCGCCCCACCCTGAGTTGTATCTTGGATCCTCTGTTTGGTGATACTGTTTTTCTCAAAGATTGATTTGCTCTTCCTGGTCCCCTTACTGCTTTCTTATACTGGGGAATGTGTGGGAGGTCCCAGGTATTTTTTTTCTATTCATCTCTGCAGAAGTTCGCCCTCTACTGGACATAACCCAAGTGTAATGAATATTTCCGATGCAGGATGCAGTTAGTGGGCCTAATGGTGTCCTGCTTTGAGGCGATTCCCTTTGCTCAGTTTTCACATGAGGCCTCTTCAGTTGCATCTCTTGTCAGTTTGGGATCGGGACCCTGTGTCCCTGGATCAGGAGTTTGCTCTGTTCCCTCTGGCCAGGCAGTCCATCTCGTGGTGGCTGGACTCAAGGAATCTTCTAGTGGGCAGGACCTTTCTGCCGCCGTGCTGGGAGATCCATCACCACGGATGCCAGTCTGACCGGTTTGGGGGGGGGGGGGGGGGGGGAGTTTGGAAGTCTTTGAAATTTCAGGGTCAGTGGGGCCCCCAGGAGGCCTATGCACCCATCAACATTCTAGAGCTGCGGGCGATCAGATTCAGGTTCTCTCCCAGTCGACCCCACTCCTTCGGGGTCGGACTGTTCAGATCCGCTCTGACAACCAGACGGCGGTTGCCTACATCAATCATCAGGGGTGGACTCGGAGCAAGCGAGCCCTAAAGGAAGTGTCCCTGATACTGTCTTGGGCGGAAGAGAATGTCCCTTGCATCTCGGCGGTCTACATTCCGGAGGTGGAGAACCTGGAGGCAGACTCCCTGAGCAGAGGGACGTCTCTGCTTGGGGAATGGTCCCTCAGCAACAACATATTTCACTCCGTGTCACCGCAGGGGTCAGCCGGATGTGGACCTGTTTGCGTCCCGCCACAATCACAAGCCTTCACGATTTGTCTCCCTGTTGCAGGATGCTCCCTCCTCTGGGCAGGGTGCTGCGCAAGATAGCCTAGGAGAGGGTATCAGCCATTCTGGTGGCCCCCTGTTGGCGAAGGAGGGTTTGGTTCGCAGGCGTCGTGCAGTTGGCAGCAGATCGGTGCGTCTTGCCCAAGGATCCAGATCTTCTCACTCAGGGACAGCTGCACCATCCCAATTTACAAACGCTGGCTTTAACGGCTTGGCTGCAGAAACCTCCATCCTGATGGACAAGGGGTTGCCGGCCTCTGTTGATACTATGATTCGGGCTCAGAAGAAGTCTTCGTCTTTTATCTACTACAGGGTCTGGCATGCTTACATTGCCTGGTGTGAGTCCAAGTCTCTTCCTTGTCGGGTGTTTTCTATCCCCAGGATTCTGGAATTTTTACAACAGGGTTTGGATCCGGGCCTTCAACTTAGTCCCCTCAAGGGACAGGTGTCAGCTCTGGCTATTTTTTTCCAAAGATCCTTTGCCAATCACCGTCTGGTTAAGACTTTTTCCCAGGGAGTTACTCATATGCTACCGGTTTGGGACTTAAATCTGGTGGTGTCTGCTCTGCAGGGTCCTCCCTTTGAGCCTATCCGTGGGGCTGCGTTGCCCATTCTGAATCTTAAGGTGGCCTTTTTGGTGGCTATTACTTCGGTCAGGCGAGTTTCTGAGCTGGCGGCGCTTTCCATTAAACCTCCTTATATTGAGCGGCATCCGGATAAGGTGGTGTTTCGGCTTAAAGGAGCACTATCGTGAAAAAATGGCCAAATAAAAATCCATATAAATATGCTGGATGGCGAGTGGAGGGGTCAGGAAATATCAGGAAATATCAGGAAATATCCAGCTAGGCTTGTGTTTATTAATTTTAAAAATAGAAAAACGAAATCACGGATGACAGGCTCTGTCTGTTTTATTCCTACCAGGAGAAGAAAACCACAAGCTTGGTGGGAGTTTTATTCAGTGCAGGTGTATAAGTGACCCCTCCTCTCATTAACCAAGGTGTTTATATGGATTTTTGATACTACAAAATTTCGCGATAGTGCTCCTTTAAGCCGGATTTCTTGCCTAATGTGTCTGCTTTTCATCTCAATCAGGACATTGTTTTTCCTTCTTTGTGTCCTAACCCTGCTAATTCCAAGGAGCGGACCCTTTTATTCTCTAGATGTTGTCAGAGCTCTGAAGTTTTATTTGGTTGCTACTGAGTCTTTCAGGAAATCTGATGCTCTTTTTGTTCTTCCTGCTGAACCTAGGGTTTGCCTCCGGCTAAATCTACTATTAGCAAGTGGATCCATCAGGCGGTGGTACAAGCCTATTCTGCAAAAGGGAAGGTTCTTCCTTTCCAGATTACTGCTCATTCTGCTCGTGCTGTTGGTGCCTCTCTGGCTTTTCAGCACCAGGTTTCTGTTGAACAAGTTTGTAAGGCTGCAACTTGGTCTTCTGTTCATACTTTTTCCAAGTTTTCCAAGGTTGATGTTAAGGCCTCAGCTGATGCTGCTTTTGGCCGCAAGGTACTTCAGGCAGTAGTGGTTTGAATTGTCCCAGATGTAAGGACTTCATGAAACAAGCTGTGCTGTGCATTATGAAAAATACAATTCTGTGAGTGCTCACCTGTAGAATTTTTTTTTTTTTACTGTGCACAGCACGGCCTGTTTCATCCCTCCCTTGTTATCGTTATTCTTGGTTGCCTCTTTATGGTGATTTTTTCCAAGTTAGTTGAGAGGGGTTTTTTTACCTGTTTTACCTTTATTACCTCCCAGCTTCTTGTATAACTGCTTGTCAGCACTGGAGGTCTATGGGTGATTACCAGTTTTACATGGGACCAGGAGGAGCCACAAATCTTCTGCAGTCCACTGCGCCACCTTGTGGTGGAATACCCAGATGTAAGGACTTCATGCAACAGGCCGTCCTGTGCATAGTAAAAACAATTCTACAGGTGAGTACTCACAGAATTGTATTTTTTTTTTTTGTCCTGAAGTTCAACTAAGAAATAAGTTGGGACTGTGGTGGCTTTAAGAGAATATTTTTAGAGTGGTCCTTTTTTCATATAGCAGAGTTGTGTAGTGATCCCTACTTTGAATGGTCCCCGGTTGTAAGTGGCAACATAGAAGATGGAATTAATAGCACTCTGTGTGTCATCTGCAAAAATTCAAAAATCTATAGCACAGTGCAGTCTATGGAAGATGTTCACAAGCTTCAGGCTGACTTGGACACATTGAGTGTCTGGGCTCCACTTGGCAAATGAAGGTCAATGTGGAGAAATGTAAAGTCATGACTTGGGGTCTAATAACCTGATGGCCACATATATCCTCGGGGGAGTAAAACTGGGAGAGTCACTTGTTGAGAAGGATCTGGGGGTGCTGGTAGATCACAGGCTAAATAACAGCATGCAATGCCAAGCAGCTGCTTCCAAGGCCACCAAGATATTATCCTGTATTAATGGAAGCCTGGAATCATGGGATAGGTGAGTAATATCGCCTCTTTACAAGGCACTGGTGCGCCCTCACCTGGAATATGCCGTCTAGTTCTGGGCACCCATGCATAGAAAGGACGCTCTGACTATGGAAAGGGAGCAGAGGAGCCACCAAACTAATAAGAGGAATGAAGGATCTTAGTTATGAGGAAAGATTGCAGGAATTAAATCTGTTTAGTCTTGAGAGGAGACGGCTGAGGGGGGACATGATTAACTTGTATAAATATATGAATGGCCCATACCAAAAATATGGGCGGACACTATTTCAGGTAAAATCCTCTCTAAAGACGGGGGCACTGCCTTCGACTGGAAAAAAGAAATTTAGTCTCCGGAGGCGACAATCATTTACCATAAGAACTATAAATCTGTGGAATAGCCTCCCACAGAAGCTTGTTACAGCATCAACCGCTGACTGCTTCAAAAAAGGATCAGATGTTTAGAAGAAAATAAGATTAACAGTTACTAATAGCGGTTATCAGTAAGAAATAAAATAACTTCCCCAACACCCTTGGTTGAACTTGATTGACATATGTCTTTTCAATCATATTAACTATGTAAGAACATATATTCCTGAAGCCGGAGGCCCCTTTAAATTGATACAAAACCTGGGAATTTGGTTTGACCGGGATTTTTTCCGTGCCTCCAGGGCATCCAGAATTGGCATGACCTGCTGTGTGTAACCCCTCAGAACGCCCTGTAATGCTCACCTCACCTCTGTCCAATGACACATGCGCTGGATCTTGTCCAATCGGAGCCCTTTGCTGTGTGTGGGGTGGGAGCGTGCGTGCTGTTGGGGGGGGGTGTGGGCACGCTCTCCCCATTCACAACAGTCCTAGACCTTTGCCGAATGACCAATCGGGGCTACTGGTGAGTGATCTGGTGAGGTCTGGGCTGTACCAGTATAAAGGGATTGGCATATGTTGGGAGGGTCGGTTGGGCCATCAGGGTACTGGTGAGTGATCAGGTGAGGTCTGGGCTGTACCAGTTTAAAGGGAATGGCGTACATTGGCGGGGTGGGCCGACTGGACAATTAGTACGCTACTGGTAAATTATCAGGTGAGGTCTGGGCTCTACCAGTATAAAAAGAATGGTTCATTAGAGGGTCTGCTGAGCCATCAGTAGGCTACTGGTGAGTGATCAGGTGAGGTCTGGGCTGTAGCAGTATAAAGGCAATTGCTTACGTTGGAGGGTTGGCTGGGACAATCGGGGCTACAGGTGAGGTCTGGGCTGTACCAGTGTAAAGGGAATGACGTATATTGGAGGGTCGGCTCAGGAGGCTACTGGTGATTGATCAGGTCAGAGGATGGCTGTACCAGTTTAAAGGGAATGGCGTACATTGGAGGGGTGGGCTGACTGGACCATTAGTAGGCTACTGGTGAGTGATCAGGTGAGGTCTGGGCTCTACCAGTATAAAGGGAATGGCTCCAGTTGGAGGGTCGGCTGGGCCAGAGGGAAGTTGGTGTTGGTTGCTTACCCTGGTTGCCGGGAAACAAACAAGTTGGTGACTGGAACACAACCTCTCTCCTATATTTCCCAGGTTTAAATACTGGACAGACGTCCCTTTTTGGAACCACCCAACCGAAGCTTGGAGCCACCCTGGGGACCGGCGCGTTTGGGACAACTGGATTCAACACCACTGCAACCGGCCTGGGATTTGGCGGTGCACAGGCCCCTGTTGGTATGTATGTTCCCTGGAGAGCTGGAGCAAGTTATAGGTTGGCAGGCGGTGTACGAGGTGGTAACAGCTGTGTGTTTGTGTGAGGTGCTGCTTCTGTGATGAGACCATCAGGTGACTCCATAAATATATAAAAGCTCTACAAAATAAACTAACTGAAAAATAATCTACTTTGTGTGTGTATGTATATATAATATATAAAATATATAAAATATATAATATATAAAATAATATAAAATATATAGTGTATGTATATATGTGTGTTAAAGTGGAGTATAAATCGGGATGCCCCACTGTGTAGTATGTTACCCGTGTCACCACAAAACCCACCTTAAAATAAATGATCCATAATTGACCCAAGCATGGATTAGAACCCTAGACTTTCTGATCCAGAGTCCATCACTTTACCAACTGAGCTATCTTTTGGTATTGGATATTTTTTGTTTCTCATTTTACTTTTTTCTTTCTCGTTCTTCCCCGTAGGCGTAATGGTATCTTCCTAGGTGATGGGATGCTATTTTATTCTAAGTATGTCACACACCCCGCTTCAGAATATCCATAACATGTGGGTGATACCGACCTGAAGGGGCGTTCCTGCAGAGATGATAGCAAAAAAGAAAGCCCCTCCCTGATCCATAAATACCTGGGACCTCCCACTCATTACCCAGTTTTCCATCTCTGCAGACGGCGAGCAAGTCAGAAGATGATGGCTCCTCCTTGCACAGGGGGATTTCAGGTAGCCGGGGTAATTCCCGGCCCGTTATTTATTTATTTCCGTTTGGACCTTTTTCCCCAGAAATCCATATGCCTCCCAGCCTCGGCTGAGGGTCCAGGCGAGGGTATTTCAGCACATTAGGTGCTCAGGAGCTATGCTCTACCGTGAGACCCTATATGAGAGGGTAGGCGGTATTACCGGGTTGGTGACCCCGGTTTGGGATGCCCTGTCCCTTACTTTCATACTATGTCCCTCCCAGGATCCCCTTCCATAGGTGGGGTGGGGGAGTGTTCGTTTGTATACATTCATTAGTTTATTAGTTCATTTATATGGACAGCTTACATGAGTGTGTGTGTGCGTGTGTTTTCACTTTAAATGCAAAACGCTGCAGCCTTTGCGGTGCTGGCTGCCTTCTTCCCTCCTTCCTCCCTTCCTCTCTGTTAATGGCGGAGGTTTTCACCTCACGCCATGTTGCTGTGGGGGGGGCGGCGGGTGCCGGACCGTTGGCGGGGCCGGGACTTGTCCCTCCCGTTTTTCCCTTGTGTGTGTGTGTCAGTGTGGTTTTTACTTGGCCGGGCCGGCGACCGCTTCTTACTATTGCGGCGCCGGCCGGCTCTGAGCACATTTCTTCATGAGGTGATTCAGCTCCCCTCACGCAGGCTGCGGGGGGGCGGGGCCGGAGTGACGACACGTCACCGCTCACCGCCTCCTGCCCTCGCTGGTGCCACTGCGGAGCTCTTGGAGGGGGGGGGGGGGGCGTGGCCCGGCCTCGAGCGCGTCCTGCGCTGGCCACGCCCCCTTCTCCCTCTCTGACTGCAGCCCTGCCTGTTGCTGTGGAGCGTCTGGATCTTCCCTCACGGTCGCCATTTTGGTCGTTGGATCTGTAAGTGGCCTCTGGCCATTCTTTCTTCCTGTTTGATTGTTGTCTTTTTTTCATTAGACTTATCTAAAAACAGTCTTTCTGTTCTGTTTTTCAGATGGTGGTTCAGGAGGTTCGCCAGTAGCATTTAGGGGGTCCCTCCTGATCCTTATCTCTGGGTTAATTGTTTGCCATAAATCCTCCCACTCGGGACATTAAAGGGGCATCCCGGGTTGTCTAACGGCGTAATTCCCTGGGTCATAGCAACTTTTCCTAAACAAAGTTCACCTTATGGAGGCATCCCCGGATACTGGGCTCGGGGCCCCTTCGGGGCATCCCCGAAAGTGTATGTTATGTGGGGTATCCATTTCTGGGGACGATGTACTTCTGTGTATACCATGTGCACAGCAGACCATCACGCGGCAGTCCGAACCACAGGCGTCTGGGTCAGCACCGCCGGTCGCTTCATCTCCACCTCCCGCTTTGACACGCGCCCCGTGCAATGTCGTCATGGGCAGGAAGCTGCAATCTGAGATGTGCGCCAGATTGGCTAACCTTGAAAAAATTATCTCTGGTTCGGTTGCCCGTAAGGCTCCGACTAAGAGAAAGCATTTGCCGCCGGCTCCGCTGGCGGAGGACCTGGAGGATGTTAATAATCTGGATTGGTCTGACTATTCCCAGCTAGAAGAAGGGGAAGTTTATGAGGATTCTGATTTTTCGGACGATGAGCAGTCCTTTGGCACTGATGCCGAGCTGGGGGATTTGGGGAGATCCTCTGATACTCCCCACGCTCTGGCTCTGATGTTGGAGGTGTTGAATATATCCCCTCCTGAGGAGGTGTCACAGCAGAAGGGTGAATTGTTTGAGGAATCCAAGCCGCGCTTGGAATTCCCTACACAAAGGCATTTTGACAAAATTATTGCCAAAGAATGGGACAGGCCGGCTCGGCTCCCTGGCATCCCTCAGGGATGGGATAGGAAATATCCCTTTCCTTCGGAGGCAGTTAAGCGCTGGGCATCTCCCCCCGAGGTGGATGCGCCGGTTTTGGGGTTGTCCAATTCCTCGGTTTTAAATAGACCTGATTGTTCTATTCTCAAGGATGGAGAGGATAAACGTATTGACCAGATGGCTTGTCATGGTTTTGCTAGCGTTGGGTCAGCCATGCGGCCTGTTTGCGCATCGGCGCTGATGGTGTTGGCTGCTAGGTCCGTGGTTAGGGACCTGTTGACCTCTTCCGGGCTGCGTCCCGGTAGTGCTGAGTTCCTTAGCCTCAAACGGTGTGAGCTGTTTTTATCTTTTGTGTTGACAGCCTTGGATGACACTTTGATGATGTGTGGTAGAACGTCGGCGCTGCTGGTCACTATTCGGCGTTCGGTGTGGCTGCGCCAGTGGGCGGCAGATTTTATGTCCAAAAAGTCACTAACGGCTCTACCCTTTGTTGGGTTACGGCTTTTTGGAGAGACATTGGAATCGGTCACCAAGGGTGGTAGGTTACCCCAACGCAAGAAACAACGTCGCCCCTTTCGAGGGGCGCCTTCCTTTACCCCCTCCTTTCGTAGGGCCAGATCTGGCAGGGGATTTGCATTCCCTTCTTCCAGAGGAGATTCCGGGAGCAGGGGCAGAGGTCGTGCCCGTCCAGGATTCAGTTGGGGCTCTAAGCCCAAGCCGGCTGCCAAGCCGGCTCAGCAATGAGGGGGCGCCCTCACCCTTGCGGGTGGGGGGACGGCTGCGACTCTTTTCCCAAGTTTGGGATCAAGAGGTCTCGGACCGATGGATCCGGGAAGTGGTGTCTTCCGGTTACAAGCTGGAGTTCGAGCTCCGCCCCCTTTCCAGATTTTTCAGGTCTCTGATGCCTTCAGAACCTCTGGCGGCGCAGGGGCTCCTGTTGGCAGTGCAGAACCTTCTGGACATGGCTGTCATTTGCCCAGTGCCTCCTTCGGATCAGGGCAGGGGTTTTTATTCCAATCTGTTCACGGTACCCAAGAAGGACGGATCGGTCTGACCCATCTTGGATCTGAAGTTTCTCAACAGGTTCATCCGGCCACGGAAATTCCGCATGGAGACACTACGTTCGGCCATTCACTCTCTTCGTCAGGGAGACTTTCTGACGTCCATAGACATCAAGGATGCTTATCTACACGTTCCAATTTTTCCAGCACACCAGAGGTTTCTCAGGTTTGTGGTGGAGGGTCGGCATTTTCAGTTTGTAGCACTCCCTTTCGGCCTCACCTCGGCCCCTCGGGTGTTCACCAAGGTGCTAGCAGGGGTGATGGCTCTGCTAAGGGTTCAGGGCATCCGCATTGTGCCCTATTTGGACGATCTTCTGATCATGGCCTCCTCCTTCAACCAAGCGGAGTTGGATACCAGAATGGTGGTGTCCACCCTGGAGAGGTTTGGTTGGGTGGTCAACCACCCCAAGTCTTCTCTCACTCTGTCCAGAGTAGTGACCTTTCTGGGAATGTCTCTGGACACTTCGCAGGCCAGGGTGTTTCTGCCTCAGTCCAAGATTCTTTTGATTCAGGAATTAGCTCGGCTTCTCTTGTCGGCCCCTCGTCCGTCCATCTGGTTAGGGATGAGGCTGGTGGGGTTAATGGTGGCTTCATTCGAGGCAGTTCCCTTTGCGCAGTTTCATACGAGGACGCTTCAGCTTCATCTGTTGAAGGTTTGGGACAAGTCTCCTCTATCGTTGGATCAGTCCTTCCTGATGACTCCCCGAGTTCGTCGATCCCTGCAATGGTGGCTGGGGTCGGCCAACCTGTCGCAGGGCAGATCCTTTCTGGCCCCGTGTTGGGAAACTGTCACCATGGATGCCAGTCTGTCAGGTTGGGGGGGTGTTTGGAAGGACCTCCAGTTTCAGGGTCTGTGGAGTCCGCAGGAGGCTCACGAGCCCATCAATGTTCTGGAGTTGAGGGCCATCAGGTTGGTTCTGTTTCGCTTGACTCATCAGTTGAGAGGCCTGCCAGTTCAGGTCCGGTCGGACAACAGGACGGCGGTTGCTTACATCAATCTCCAAGGGGGGACTCGCAGCAGGAGTGCCCTCAGGGAAGTGTCTTTGATTCTGAACTGGGCGGAGAGTCACGTCCCGTGTATCTCAGCAGTCTACATTCCGGGAGTGGAGAACACGGAGGCGGACTTGCTGAGCAGAGCCTCCTCTCGTCAGGGGGAGTGGTCTCTCAGTCCCACGGTGTTTCGTTCGATATGTCTCAGGTGGGGGTTCCCAGCGGTGGACCTCTTTGCCTCTCGTCACAGTCACAAGCTTCCAGTCTTTGTGTCTCTCTCGCAGGATCCTCTGGCTCTGGCAGTGGATGCCATGTCTCTGAACTGGAGGGATCTGGGGTTCCTTTACCTGTTCCCTCCGTTTCCAATGGTAGCCAGAGTGGTGCGCAAGCTGACTCTGGAGGGCGTGTCGGCGATTCTAGTGGCACCAAGGTGGCCAAGGCAAGTTTGGTTCGCAGACCTGGTAAGACTGGCAGAGGATCAGTTGGTTCTGCCTCTTCTACCGGACCTGCTCACCCAGGGTCGGCGGCGCTATCCCAATTTACCTTCGCTGGCTTTGGCGGCGTGGCTGCTGAAACCGCCATCTTAAAGGAAGGAGGTCTTTCTGACGCGGTGGTTCAGACTCTTATCTGTGCCAGGAAGCGCTCTTCCTCTACTATTTACTATAGGAATTGGAGGTCCTATATTGACTGGTGTGAAAGTAGGTCTTTCTCTTGTCGGGAGTTTTCCATTTCCAGAATCCTGGAGTTTCTTCAACATGGTCTGGATTTGGGGCTTCAACTTAGTACCTTGAAGGGGCAGGTTTCTGCCCTGGCGGTGTTTTTTCAAAGGTCATTTGCTCTTCATCCCTTAGTCAAGACCTTTTTCCAAGGAGTTACGCATGTACGGCCTCCTAGGAAGCCCTTTGTTCCAGTTTGGGATTTGAACCTGGTTCTTTCTGCTCTTCAGGGTCCCACTTTTGAGCCTTTGAATGAGATTGCTTTGTCTTCACTTACCCAAAAGGTGGCCTTTTTGGTGGCCATCACTTCGGTTAGGCGTGTTTCTGAGTTGGCAGCTTTATCCATTAAAGCTCCGTACTTCGAAAGGCATCAGGACAAGGTTGTCTTTCGTTTCAAGCCGGATTTTCTTCCTAAGGTGGTCTCTGCCTTTCATCTGAATCAGGACATTGTTCTGCCTTCTCTATGTCCTCATCCCAGCAACGGCAAGGAAAGGGCGCTGCATTCCTTGGATGTAGTCCGTGTTGTGAAATATTATCTGGTGGTTACGTCTTCCTTTCGTAAGACTGATGCTTTTTTTGTGGTGCCCTTTGGGCCTAGGAAAGGTTTGGCTCCTGCCAAATCTTCCATTAGTAAATGGATTCGTCAGGCCATCATTGGGGCCTATTCTGCCAAGGGGAGGATTCCCCCTTTTCGTGTTACTGCTCATTCTACTCGTGCGGTTGGAGCGTCCTGGGCCTTCCAGCACCTCTGTTGAGCAAGTTTGTAAGGCCGCTACTTGGTCCTCTGTTCACACTTTTTCCAAGTTTTACAAGGTTGACGTTCGGGCCTCAGCGGATGCTGTTTTTGGCCGCAAAGTTCTGCAAGCTGTTGTGGTTTAAGTTGTACATTGTTGCCTTGTTTTGGATCCCCGCCCTTGTTATGGACACTGCTATTGGATGTCCCACATGTTATGGATATTCTGAAGCGGGGTGTGTGACATACTTAGAATAATACCATTTTGTGAAATACTCACCTGTAAAATGGGTATTATAAGTATGTCACACACCCCGCTTCACCCGCCCTTTTTGTATTCAGGATCCTTTCTATTGTGAACTTTGCGTTATCTTGATTTATATTTGCCTCTTCCTGGTCCCTTACCTTACTGCTTCTATATACTGGGTAATGAGTGGGAGGTCCCAGGTATTTATGGATCAGGGAGGGGCTTTCTTTTTTGCTATCATCTCTGCAGGCACGCCCCTTCAGGTCGGTATTACCCACATGTTATGGATATTCTGAAGCGGGGTGTGTGACATACTTATAATATCCATTTTACAGGTGAGTATTTCACAAAATGGTATTTTTCCTATTGCATGGCACGGCCTGCTTCCAGAAGTCCTTACGTATGGGTTATTCCACCGCAATGTGGCGCAGTGTACTGCAGAAGAGTTGTGGCTCCTCCCGGGACCATATAAAAACGGAATCACCATAGACTTATCCATAGACTTCCTCTGCCGGTGCCATTTTGATTCTGCTGCGCGTCTGGGGCTCTTTTTCATCCCGGAGCTGCGGCGGTGATCCCTGTCTGTTGTCGCCTCATCCTGTGGTCTGGCGGCTGGTGCCCTTGCACTGCTTGATCCGTGAGTCCCCTTCAGGGGTTTTTGGTTTCCTTGGGGCATGTGCTGCGGGATGCTTATGTCTTATGTCATTCAGGCGGGACAACTGTGGGTTGTGGTTTCTTCTGGTCCTACCCCCTTACCATCCCTCATCTTCCCTTACTGGCTTCTGGGGGCATCCCGGGTTGCTCTTGCTAGCCTTTACCCTGTGCTGGCATATTGCGCCTGTGTTAATCACCATATGGAGACTTCTGGGGATAGCGTGCTTGGGAGTCCTTCGGGGCAATCCTGGCTGTGTTCCATGTGTGGGGTATCCCCTGTGAGTAACAGTGTCACGATGTGCGTGCCGTGCGCCCAAGGTGTCCTTGCGCTCCAGGCTGGGCTGCCCGCTTTGCTTCCCAGCTCTGTGCCCCCTTAGGCATCACCTACCCCCCCCGCGCCTGCATTTAGCCCCCAGTGTAGGGGATACTAGCAGGGGGTCACAGTCTGATCTGGCACTGCGTGTGGCCAGCATTGAAAGGCAACTTGCTAGGCCTGTTCCACGTAAGGCCTCTGGCAAGAAGCGGCACCTCTTTCCTGAGGAGGATGAGGGACCTGATACTTTTGTTGGCCTTTACCCCCTTGAGGAGGGGGAACTCTTTCAGGACTCTGACTCCTCTGGGGACCAGCAGGAGGGTTACAGCAGTGACCCTGGGTCTGCGTCTGGGGAGGACTCATGGTTCCCTGAGGACATTGATAGCCTGTTAGCTCACATTTTTGAAATCTTGCACATTGTTCCCCCTGAGGTGGCTAACAGGAAGCAGGGTGAGCTCTTTCGTCCTGATAAACAGCGCCTGGAGTTCCCTGAGCAGAACCATTTCACTAATATGGTGCTCAAGGAGTGGGAACGTCCTAGTAGATTGCCCGTGGTGCCCAAAGGGTGGAATAGGAGGTATCCCTTTCCTGCTGACCTGGTCAAGCGATGGTTGTGTCCCCCTGAGGTGGACGCTCACGTGCTAGGGCTGTCCAACACCTCGGTCATGCCTTCCCCTGACACTACTACTCTGCGGGACAGTGAGGACCGGCGCATGGATCAGCTGGCCTGCCATGCTTTTACGTGTGTGGGGGCTGGGCTGCGTCCGGTCTGTGCTGCTGTTATTAGAGCTATTGCCCTTAAACAGCTCAAGCGTCTCCTTGATGGCGCTACGGCTG
The DNA here is from genome assembly GCA_027917425.1 of Gastrophryne carolinensis. Taxonomy (NCBI): domain Eukaryota; kingdom Metazoa; phylum Chordata; class Amphibia; order Anura; family Microhylidae; genus Gastrophryne; species Gastrophryne carolinensis. Next base: position 12,627,605 of record CM051236.1, on the reverse strand, counting down.
GTAACGGGGGAGGATTATAGGTCCCTTTTGCTTTGCTCTGATTTTGTTGCCTTTGTCCTTACTGCCATGGATGATGCGATACGGATGTATGGTAGGGCCTCTGCCCTTTTGGCGGCTGATGCTGCCGCTAAGAAGGCTCTCACTGGGCTCCCCTTTGTGGGGCTGCGGCTCTTTGGTGAGCGTCTGGATATTCTAGCCAAAGATGGTAGGCTGCCTCATTGTAGGAGGCAGCCTCGGCCTTTTCGGGGGCCCTCCTCTTCCCTCCCCTTCTTTCGTGCTCCAGAGGAGGTCGTGGCTCCCTCTTCTTGGGTACCCGCAGGGATTCTTGGGGCCGGGGCAGATCTCGTGGTCGTCCCGGTCTCTCATGGGGCCCCAAGCCCAAACCTTCCCCCAAGCCCCCTCAGGCATGAGGGGACGGCTTCGGCTCTTTGCTCACGTCTGGAGGCTACACGTCTCAGACCGGTGGATTCAGGAGATGGTGTCCTCCGGTTACAAGATAGTTTGCAGCCTGGCCGCCCCCAAGATTCATCAGATCCTGGATGTCTCAAAACCTTCTGTCAGCTCAGGGTTTGTGCCTTGCGGTTCAACGTCTGTTGGAGTCAGGAGTCATTTGCCTGTTGCCTTCCCAGGAACGGGGTCGAGGGTTCTACTCCAATCTTTTCACGGTCTCCAAAAAGGATGGGTCCCTGAGGCCCATCCTGGACTTGAAGGGTCTCAGCAAGTTTGTCAGGTTCAAGCATTTTCGCATGGAGACTCTACGCTCGGCGGTCAGTACCCTGCGCCCGGGCGACTTCATGACCTCAGTGGACACCAAGGATGCCTACCTTCACGTGCCAATCTTTCCAGGTCATCAGATTTCTCAGGTTCGCTCTAGAGGATCAGCATTACCAGTTTGTGGCCTTACCGTTCGGTATCACCTTGGCCATCCTTGCCATTACCGTTTCGGCTCCTCTATTTGTTCCCTCCATTCCCTCTGCTGGACAGGGTGCCGCGCAAGATAGCCCAGGAAGGGGTACCAGCCATTCTGGTGGCCCCCTGTTGGCCAAGGAGGGTGTGGTTCGCAGACGTCGTGCAGATCAGTATGCCCTGTCCAAGGATCCAGATCTGCTCACTCAGGGACAACTGTGCCATCCCAATTTACAAACGCTGGCTTTAACGGCTTGGCTGCTGAAACCTCTATCTTGATGGATAAGGGGTTGCCGGCCTCTGTTGATACCATGATTAGGGCTAGGAAGAAGTCCTCGTCTTTTATCTACTACAGGATCTGGCATGCTTACATTGCCTGGTGTGAGTCCAAGTCTCTTCCTTGTCGGATGTTTTCTATCCCCAGGATTCTGGAATTTTTGCAACATGGTTTGGATTTGGGCCTTCAACTTAGTACCCTCAAGGGACAGGTGTCAGCTCTGGCAATTTTTTTTCCAACGATCCTTTGCCAATCACCGGTTGGTTAAGACTTTTTTCCAGGGAGTTACTCAGGTGCGTCTGCCATGTAAGCCTATGCTACCAGTTTGGGACCTGAATCTGGTGTTGTCTGCTCTGCAGGGTTCTCCCTTAGAGCCTATCTGTGGGCTGCTTTGCCCATTCTGACTCTTAAGGTGGCCTTATTCTAAGTATGTCACACACCCCGCTTCAAGACATTCATTACACTTGGGTATACTGACCTGTAGATGGCGATCTTGCAGAGATAACAAAAAAAAAGTCAGACCCTCCCGGCCCATAAATACCTGGGACCTCCCACTCATTACCCAGTTTTCCATCTATGCAGAGGTGAGCAAGTCAGAAGATGTCTCCTCCTTGCAGGTAGCCGGGATGACTCCCGGCCACTTTTATTCTTATATTTCTGCCCGGATCCCCTTGTTTTATATTCCCTGCCTCCCAGCCTAGGCTGCTGGTCCGGGCAAAGGTAGTTGGCACCCCTGGTGCTTAGGAGCCGTGAGACCCCATAACAAGGGGTAGGCGGCTATCCGGGTTGGTGATCCTGGTTTGGGATGCCCCGTCCATTGGCCCTTCCCTGGCATGGATTCCCCCTCTCCTGGGTACCCTTAGAGGGCGGGGGGGGGGGGGGCGGGTCCCTTATGGATTCCTTTATCCGGCGCGCTAATAGTGCTGGCCACAATGGCAGCGGCGAGCCCATGAGGGCTTCTTCTCCTCCGAGGGGAAGGGGGGGGGGGCGGGACCGGGCGCTCGCGTGCGCCTACGGCCCGCCCCCGTACTGAGTGCGGCTTTCACGTCCTGGCTTCTGGCCGGGAGAGACGGGGTCGGGCGCGACGCGCGTACCGGCCCGCCCTCCCTCCCCCTACTGCACACTGCGCGCGTTTCCTGCGGTTCCGGTGGTCGGGTGAGGGGCCTGATGGCCTTCACTATCAATTGTCACTGGCTTCCTTTTGCATGATGCTGAATGTGTGCTTGTTGTGTTCCAGGTGGACCATTGAGCATATTAAAGGGGAGTTCTCCCGGTCCAGGTCCCTGGTTAAAATTTAGCTGGCCTAAAATCCTCCCACTCGGGACTTAAAGGGGCATCCCGGGTGGCATAATTGCGTAATTCTCAAACAATATAAAGCGCATTGTACACATTTATTGTATATACCATATATAGTACTAAAAAATCACCATATGGAGGCTTCCCCGGATACTGGGCTTGTGCCCCCCTCGGGGCTATCCAGGCTGTGTTTGGGATGTGGGGGATGATGTATTTTTGTGTACCCTGTGCGCAGCGGACTATTATGCGGCAGACCGGATCTCAGGCGTCTGGTTCTGCTCCGCCGGTCTCCTCCCCGTCTCCCCCTCGCCTGACACGTGCGTGTGATGTGGTCATTAGCGGGGAGTCGCAATCTGAGGTGTGTGGCAGATTGGCCAATCTTGAAAATTTTTTTCTAGTGCCGTCGCCAAAAAGGCCACAGCAAAGAGGAAACATTTGTATTCGGCTGCGCAGGCCTTTGATAGGGAGGACTTTGACTCCCTGGATTGGTCTGATTGCTCCCCGCATGAGCAAGAGGGGCTGTATGAGGGGTCTGAGGACTCCCGACGATCAGCAGTTTGTGGGGGCTGATGCCGAGCAGGGCCAGGGGGATTCCTCGGATACATCCAGGGTCCTGGCTCAGGTGTTCGAGGTCCTGGCTATTTCTCCCCCTGAGGCGGCTCCTCCGCTGAAGGGGGAGTTCTTTGAAGAGACGAAGCCCCGCTTGGAATTTCCTTATCAAAAGCATTTTGATGGTATCATTTGCAAGGACCGACGCGGCTTCCGGGTGTCCCACCGGGTTGGGACAAGAAATATCCCTTTCTGGCGGACGCAGTGAAGCACTCGTCGTCTCCCCCTGAGGTGGATGCTCCTGTTTTGGGGTTGTCCAGTTCCTCAGTCCTCCATTCTCCGGAGTGCACTACTCTCAATGATGGTGAGGATAAACGCATTGACCAGATGGCTTGTCATGGTTTTGCCAGTGTTGGATCGGCTTTGCGGCCGGTTTGTGCTTCGGCGCTTGTACTGGTTGCTGCCAGGTCGGTTTTTAGAGGATTGTTGACCTCGTCCGGGCTTGACCCGGCTAGTGAGGAGTTTGCCGACATTAAGCGCTGTGAGTTATTCTTATCCTTTGTACTGTCCGCCCTGGACGACACCTTGGTGATGTGTAGCTGAGCTTCGGCTCTGCTTGTGGCTATCCGCGGGTCGGTTTGGTTACGCCAGTGGGCGGCTGATTTTGTGTCCAAAAAGTCGCTCACGGCCCTTCCCTTTGTGCGGTTGCGGCTCTTTGGAGAAAAATTTGATTCAGTGGCAAAGGGAGGTAAGTTACCTCAGCGTAAGAAGCAGCGTCGCCCCTTTCGGGAGGCGGCTTCCTTCTCTCAGTCCTTTCGTGGGGCTAGAGTCGGCAGGGGTTCGGCTTCCCCCTGGACCAGGGGCAGGAGTCGGGCCCGTCCAGGACACAGTTGGGGCTCCAAGCCTAGAGTCGCTGCCAAGCTGGCTCAGCAATGAGGGGGCGCCCTCACCCTTGCGAGTGGGGGGACGGCTGCTACTCTTCTCCCAGGTTTGGGTTCAAGAGGTCTCGGACAGGTGGATTCAGGAAGTGGTGTCTTCCGGTTACAAACTGAAGTTCGAGATCTGGCCCCCTCCCAGATTCTTCAGTTCTCGGGTGCTGTCAGATCCTCTGGCCGCCCAGGGGCTTCGGGTGGCAGTAGCAAGTCTCTTGGACATGGCTGTCATTTGCCCGGTGCCCCACTGGACCGGGGCCTGGGCTTCTATTCCAATTTGTTCACGGTACCCAAGAAGGACGGATCCGTTCGTCCCATTCTGGATCTGAAGTTGCTCAACAGGTTCGTCCGTCCCCGGAAGTTCCGTATGGAAACTCTGCGCTCAGCCATCCACTCACTTCGTCAGGGGGACTTCATGACGTCCATAGACATCAAGGATGCTTACCTGCATATTCCAATATTTCTGGCACACCAGAGATTTCTCAGGTTTGTCGTGGACAATCGACATTTTCAGTTTGTGGCTCTTCCGTTTGGCATTACCTCGGCTCCAAGGGTTTTTACCAAGGTGTTGGCAGGAGTGATGGCCATCCTCGTACCCTATCTGGACGATCTTCTCATCATGGCGTCTTCCCTCAGTCAGGCGCAGCTGGATACCAGGAATGTGGTGTCCACTCTGGAGAGTTTCGGTTGGGTGATCAACTATCCCAAGTCCTGCCTCACTCCCTCCAGGGGGGTGGAGTTCCTGGGAATGTCGCTGGATACTTCTCAGGCCAGGGTGTTTCTCCCCCGGGCCAAGGTTCTTCTGATTCAGGAATTGACTCAGCGTCTTCTATCCATTCCCCTTCCGTGCATCCGGCTAGGGATGCGACTGGTGGGATTGATGGTGGCGTCGTTCGAGGCGGTTCCCTTTGCCCAGTTTCACACAAGGACGCTCCAGCTCCATCTCTTGGCGGCCTGGGACGGGTCCCCGCTGTCATTGGATCAGTCCTTTCTGATGTCCCCCCGGGTGCGGCGTTCCCTTCGGTGGTGGCTGAAACCAAGCAATCTGACGAAGGGGCAGGTCCTTTCTGACCCCTCGTTGGGAGACGGTCACTATGGATGCCAGCCTGTCAGGTTGGGGGGGATTTTGGAAGAATCTTCAGTTTCAGGGCCTGTGGGGGCCTCTGGAGGCTCACGATCCCATCAATGTTCTGGAATTGCGAGCAATCGGGCTGGTTTTGGCTCACTTGACTCATCAGTTGCGGGGCCTACCGGTCCAAGTTCGGTCAGACAATCGGACGGCGGTCGCCTACATCAATCACCAGGGAGGGACTCGCAGCAGGCGTGCCCTCAGGGAAGTGTCCTTGATCCTTGCCTGGGCAGAGAGCAATGTCCCATGCATCTCGGCGGTGTACATTCCAGGAGTGGAGAACAGAGGCGGACTCCCTGAGCAGGGGGTCATCTCGCCGGGGGGAATGGTCACTCTGCCCCAAGGTTTTTCGGTCGCTTTGCCAACGGTGGTGGTCTCCGGAGGTGGACCTCTTTGCCTCTGGTCACAATCACAAGCTTCCGGCATATTCTAAGTATGTCACACACCCCACTTCAAACATTAATAATTACAATAGGGTTAACTCACCGCTAGGTGGCAGCATTGCAGAGAATCTCCAAAAATTCAACAGGCCCCTCCGGTCTATACATACCTGGTACCTCCCAACAATCACCCAGTGTTATTCTCTGCAAGGTGGCGACAAGACAGAAGAAAGAAGTCTCCTGCTTGCAGGTAGCCGGGGTATCCCCCCGGCCCCCCCCCCCCCCCCCCCCCCGTGGTCTATTTCTGCCCGGCTCTTGTTTTGTAGCATACTTGTTAACTGGCAGCCTCCCAGCCTCGGCTGTAGGCCGGGCAAAAGGTAGCCGGCACCTTTGGTGCCTAGGAGATTAGCTCCTCCGCTCGACCCTTCATTGCGGGGCATAGCGGGATTCCCGGAGTGGTGATCCGGATGTGGGATGCCCCCATTTAACTAGCGGTTAGTTAGCTGTTACAGGTTTGTGTCTAGCCCTGGGACAGTAGTTTATTCCTTACTCCGGGTGTCATGGTTGTGTGAGTGTGGCTGCTGAACTGGCTGGTTTTGTGAGGGCTCCTGCGCTTGTTTTCTGTGGCGTGTTTGACGTTTGGGTAGATGTATCCGCCTGCCTTGTGTGTGTTTTTACTGTGCGGGCGCTGCTTGAGCAAGTTTGGCGGTTTCTCCCCTCAAAAGCCGGGGGGGCGGGGTCACGCGGCGCGCTGCGCCGCGGTCCCGCCTGTTGGCTGAGCGCCGCGCTCGGCGCTTGCGGCCTGGCGTGCCCGGCATGCTCAGGGGAGAGAGAGAGAGTGTGTGTGTTGCGTCTGCCACTTTGGGACCGGCAGGTTGCTCCGCCGGTCCCGTCCTGGAAGGTGAGCGCGGTTTTGCCGGTCTGGCCGTTCGATGACGCCGCAGGGGGGCGGGACCGGGCCGCGCGCTGATTGGCCTGTTGGAGGGGCGGGGCTTTCTCGGCTCCCGCGCTCCTGGGGCTCGTCTTCTCCTCCCTCGCAGACACGGAGCGGTGTTCGGGCCGCCATCTTGCTGCGGGTGCCTCGCTGCGGTCGTGCTCTTCTCCAGGTAGGCGTTTCTGGCAGATTAGCCTGCGGGGGTTGTTTTGGGTCACATAGGACTGTTGGCCTGGTCCCCCGCCTTACGTCCCCCTCCTTCTCCCTCCTCCTCGCTCCCGCCTGCCTTTTTAAGGTGCTGGCTGGATATCTTAACCATCTTTTTTGATCTATGGTTAATGGGGGGGGGGGGGGGTTGTATTTGTATGATATTTCTGTATGTTTTCATAGGTATTACTGTGCCTGGATTGACTGTTGTCCCTGTTCTTTTGTGTCTTTCAGATCCTGGGATCCCGTCTGGCAGGGCTCTCCCGGTCTTATATACCTGGCTAGTGGGGGGTTGTTTTCTAGAAATATATTTTTTCCTTCATTGGATAGATATATATATATATATTTTATGCTAAATCCCCTGGGTCAGGATTTTTAAACAATTTTAGATAATTAGGGGGCATCCCGGGTCGCGTACTGCATAAATCCCTGGGTTCCGCGAATACCATAAGTTTCACCACATGGAGGCTGCCACAGATACCGGAAATGGTTCTTCGGGACAATCCAAGGTGTGCGGGGGTTGTGGGACTCCGCTCCAGGGAGATGATGTCATTTTGTGTATCCCATGTGCACAGCGGAACATTGCACGGCAGTCCAGTACTCCGGTGCCTAGCACTTCGTCGGCCGCGCCATCTCCCTCTCCCCCTCGCTTATTCCGGACCCCGTGTGACGTTGTCCTGGGTGGGGATTCGCAATCCGAGGTATGCGCCCGTTTGACCAGCCTTGAGAAAAGGTTTTCCGCAATGGCCGCTCAGAAGGCTCCAGCTAAGCGGAAGCATCTGTCTCCGCCGGATTCAGATGAGGAAGTTATTGGAGATCTGGATTGGTCGGATCGTCCTCTTGAAGATGAACTCATTGAGGAAGAGGATTCCGAGGTTCAGCAGTTGCTGGGTGCTGAGGGGGATCAGGCTGAGGGCCTTCCTCTCGATTCATCTACCATTCTGACTCAGATGTTTGAGGTTTTGGATTTGGATCCTCCGGTGGTTGCGCCTAGGCCTAAGGGTCAGCTTTTTGGGGTGTCCAAGCAGCGCTTGGAGTTTCCCAGCCAACAGCATTTTGAAGAGATTGTTTTCAAGCAATGGGAGCAACCTACGCGTCTCGTCGGTGTGCCGTCTAGCTGGGATAGGAAGTATCCTTTTCCGGCGGAATTGATAAAGCTTTGGTCTGTCCCCCCTGAGGTAGATACTCCGGTCTTGGGACTGTCCAACACGGCGGTAGTGCATTCCCCTGACACGACTTCGCTCAGGGACGGCGAGGATCGCCGGATTGATCAGCTGGCCGCCATGGTTTTGTATGTGCGGGTTCGGTGTTAAGGCCTGTCTGTGCTTCGGCTCTTTTGACTTTTGCGGTCAGGTCTATTGTCAGGGACTTTGGTGTGGATCTCGAGCCTACCTGTGATGAGTCTCTTGCGCTTAAGCGCTGTGATTCCTTCTTGTCTTTTATCCTGGCCGCTCAGGAGGATGCCATGTTGATGTGTGGTAGGGCTACTGCCTTGCTGGTGGCTATCCGTCGCTGTGTGTGGTTGAGACAGTGGACGGCTGATTTTAATTCTAAAAGATCGCTCACGGCTCTTCCCTTTTTGGGTTTGAGGCTTTTTGGTGAGAGGCTGGATTCTGTTGCCAAGGGAGGTAAGTTACCTCAGCGCAAGAAATTTCGCCGTTCCTTTCGGGGGACGGTCTCCTTCAATCCGTCCTTTCGGGGAGCCGGAGCCGGCAGGGGTGCGGGCTTCTCGGCCTCCAGGGGCGCCAGTTGGAATAGGGGTAAAGGCCGTGGCCGTCCCGTTCGCGTCTGGGGCGCCAAGCCCAAGCCAGTTGCCAAGCCCGCCCAGCAATGAGGGGGCGCCCTCACCCGTTCGGGTGGGGGGACGGTTGCGACTTTTCTCCCGGGTGTGGGATCAGGAGGTCTCGGACAGATGGATCCGGGAGGTGGTGTCGGCCGGTTACAAGTTGGAGTTCGAGTCCCGTCCTCCTCCAAGGTTCTTCAGGTCTCGGGTGTCTTTGGATCCTTTGGCCGCGCAGGGGCTCCTGGCGGCAGTAAGGAATCTTCTAGACTTAGCTGTCGTTTGCCCGGTTCCTCCTTCAGAGGTAGGGCGCGGGTTTTATTCCAATCTCTTCACTGTCCCCAAAAAGGACGGGTCCTTCCGTCCTATTCTGGATTTGAAGTTTCTCAACAGGTTTATTCGTCCCCGGAAGTTCCGCATGGAAACTCTGCGGTCTGCGATCGGTTCGCTTCGGCAGGGGGACTTTGACGTCCATAGACATCAAGGATGCGTACCTGCACGTTCCGATCTTTCCAGCTCATCAGCGGTTCCTTCGTTTCGTGGTGGAGGATCGGCACTTTCAGTTTGTGGCTCTTCCATTCGGCCTCACCTCTGCTCCGAGAGTGTTCACCAAGGTGTTGGCGGGGGTGATGGCTCTGCTCAGAGCTCAGGGGATTCGCATTGTGCCTTATCTGGACGATCTTCTCATCATGGCGCCCTCCTTCGGTCAAGCGGAAGGGGACACCAGCATGGTGGTGTCTGTGCTGGAGAAGTTCGGCTGGGTGATCAATTACCCCAAGTCTTCTCTGGTTCCGGCCAGGGTGGTGACCTTTCTGGGGATGTCGTTGGACTCCTGCCAGCACAGAGTGTTTCTCCCTCAGGCCAAGGTTCTGCTGATTCAGGAATTGGCCCAGTTGCTTCTCTCCCATCCTCATCCGTCCATTCGTCTGGGGATGAGACTGGTGGGGTTGATGGTGGCCTCGTTCGAGGCAGTTCCCTTTGCACAGTTTCATACGAGGACTCTTCAACTTCATCTTTTGGCGTCTTGGGACCGGCGTCCGGGGTCGTTGGATCGGTCCTTCCGGTTGTCCCCTCGGGTTCGGCAGTCCCTTCTGTGGTGGTTGGTCTCGGACAACCTTTTGAAGGGCAGGTCGTTTCTGACCCCGCTTTGGGAAACTGTCACCACGGATGCCAGTTTGTCAGGCTGGGGAGGTTTTTGGAAGGATCTTCAGTTTCAGGGGCAGTGGGACCCTCAGGAGGCCCACTTGCCCATCAATGTTCTGGAATTGCGAGCCATCAGGTTGGTTCTGTCTCACTTGACGCATCATTTACAGGGTCTGCTGGTTCAGGTTCGATCAGACAATCAGACGGCGGTTGCTTACATCAATCACCAAGGAGGGACTCGCAGTCTGGGTGCCCACAGGGAGGTGTCTCTGATTTTAGTCTGGGCGGAGACTCATGTCCCTTGCATCTCGGCAGTTTACATTCCGGGAGTGGAAAACACAGAGGCGGACTTTCTGAGCCGGTGTGCGTCCCGTCGGGGGGAGTGGTCTCTCCATCCCCAGGTGTTTCGGTCACTTTGTCTCCGATGGGGGACGCCGGAGGTGGATCTGTTTGCCTCTCGTCACAATCACAAGCTTCCGTCCTTTGTGTCTCTGTCCCGGGACCCTCTGGCTCTGGCGGTGGATGCCATGGCCCTGAGCTGGAGGGACCTGGGGTTTCTTTATCTGTTTCCTCCGATTCCCATGCTAGGCAGGGTTCTGCGAAAGTTGGTTCTGGAGGGAGTTCCCGCCATTCTCGTGGCGCCAAGGTGGGTGTGGTTCGCAGACATCGTTCCTCTGGCCGTAGATCAGTTCGATCTGCCTCTTCGGCCGGATCTTCTCACACAGGGCCAACTATGTTACCCCAGTTTACAAACGCTGGCTTTCACGGCTTGGCTGCTGAAACCTCCATCTTAAAGGAGGAGGGTCTTTCGGATGCGGTCATTCGGACTCTTATTAGTGCCAGGAAGAGATCTTCTTCTTCCATCTATTACAGGTATTGGAGATCTTATATTGATTGGTGTGAGGCTAGGTCTTTGCCTTGCCGGGTCTTTTCTGTGTCTAGGATTTTGGAGTTTCTTCAGTCGGGGCTGGACTCCGGTCTTCAGCTGAGTACCTTGAAGGGGCAGGTTTCTGCTTTGTCTATTTTTTTTCCAGAAGTCTTTTGCTAGCCATTCCTTGGTCAAGACCTTTTTCCAGGGGGTTACGCATGTGCGGCCTCCTAGGAAGCCTTTGCTCCCAGTTTGGGATTTGAATTTGGTTCTTTCTGCTCTTAGGGCTCCTCCTTTTGAGCCTTTGCGGGATATTGCTCTGTCCACTCTTACTCAGAAGGTTGCCTTTCTGGTGGCCATCACTTCGGTTCGGCGTGTTTCAGAGTTGGCAGCTTTGTCTATTCAGGCTCCTTATTTCGAGGATCATCAGGACAAAGTGGTTTTTCGCTTCAAGTCAGACTTTCTCCCTAAAGTGGTCTCTGCTTTTCATCTTAACCAGGACATTGTTCTTCCTTCCTTGTGTCCTAAGCCTAAGAATGTCAAGGAGAGTGCTTTGCACTGCTTGGATGTTGTACGTTGTGTTAGGTACTATCTACGTGCTACGTCTTCTTTTCGTAAGACTGATGCCTTTTTCGTTGTGCCCTGTGGGCCTAGGAAGGGTTTGGCTCCGGCCAAGTCTTCCATTAGTAAATGGATTCGTCAGGCCATTGTTGGAGCTTATTCGGCTAAGGGGAAGGATCCTCCTTTTCGCGTTACTGCTCATTCTACTCGTGCGGTTGGTGCGTCCTGGGCTTTTCAGCACCAGGCTTCGGTTGAACAAGTGTGTAAGGCTGCAACTTGGTCTTCTGTTCATACTTTTTCTAAGTTCTATAAGGTTGATGTGCGGGCCTCAGCGGATGCTGTTTTTGGCCGCAAGGTTTTGCAGGCTGCAGTGGTTTGAGTTTTTTCTGCGTTATTGCCTGGTCGGATACCCACCCTTTTCTGGACACTGCTGTTGGATGTCCGTATTGTAATTATTAATGTTTGAAGTGGGGTGTGTGACATACTTAGAATAATACCATTTTGTGAATACTCACCTGTAAAATGGGTATTATAAGTATGTCACACACCCCACTTCACCCGCCCTTTTTGGTATCCTGGCTCTTTATATGGTGAAGTTTAGTTCTTTACGTTGAGGGTTACATTGTTTGTTCCTGGTACCTTGTCTTACTGCTGTTCTAATACTGGGTGATTGTTGGGAGGTACCAGGTATGCATAGACCGGGAGGGGCCTGTTGAATTTTTGGAGATTCTCTGCAATGCTGCCACCTAGCGGTGAGTTAACCCTATTGTAATTATTAATGTTTGAAGTGGGGTGTGTGACATACTTATAATACCCATTTTACAGGTGAGTATTCACAAAATGGTATTTTGTGTCTCTCGTGGGATCCACTGGCTCTGGCAGTGGATGCCATGTCTCTGAACTGGAGGGATCTGGGGTTTCTGTACCTGTTCCCTCCGTTTCCCATGGTGGGCAGAGTGGTGCGCAAGCTGGCCCTAGAGGGCACGTCGGCAATCCTGTGGCTCCAAGGTGGCCAAGACAGGTGTGGTTCGCAGACGTAAGGTTGGCGGAGGATCAGTTAGACCTGCCGCTTCTGCCGGATCTGCTCAATCAGGGTCCACTACTCTACCCCAATTTACCAACGCTGGCTTTGACGGCGTGGTTGCTGAAACCTCCATCTAGAGGGAGGAAGGTCTTTCTGATGCTGTCATTCAGACTCTGGTTAGGGCTAGGAAGCAGTCTTCCTCTGCCATCTATTATAGGACTTGGAGGTCTTATATTGATTGTTGTGAGGTCTGGGCCTTGCCTTGCAGGGCGTTCTCTATCCCTAGGGCTTTGGAATTTCTGCAACACGGTCTTGACTAAGGTTTGCAGCTTAGTACGCTGAAGGGGTTTCTGCCCTGGCGGTTTTCTTTCTAAAGTCCTTTGCCCTTCATCCGCTGGTTAAGACCTTTTTCCAGGGGGTTACGCATGTGCGGCCTCCTAGGAAGCCTTTGCTCCCAGTTTGGGATTTGAATTTGGTTTTGTCTGCTTTGCAGGGTCCTCCTTTTGAACCTTTGCAGGATATTGCACTTTCTATGCTTACTCAGAAGGTTGTTTTTCTGGTTGCCATCACCTCCATTCAACATGTTTCGGAGTTGGCAGCCTTGTCTATTAAGGCTCCTTACTTTGAGAGGCATCAGGACAAGGTTGTTTTCTGCTTCAAACCAGATTTCCTTCCTAAGGTGGTTTCTGCTTTTCATTTGAATCAGGATATTGTTCTTCCCTCCTTGTGTCCTAAGCCCAGCAATGACAAGGAGAGGGTTTTGCATCCTTTGGATGTGGTTCGCTGTGTGAAGTACTATTTGGTGGCTACTTCTCCTTTTCGTAGGACTGACGCCCTTTTTGTGGTGCCCTCTGGGCCTAGGAAGGGTTTGGCTCCTGCCAAGTCTTCCATTAGTAAATGGATTCGCCAGGCCATTGTTGGGGCCTATTCTGCCAAGGGCAAGGTTCCCCCTTTTCGTGTTACTGCTCATTCTACTCGTGCTGTTGGGGCGTCCTGGGCCTTCCAGCACCAGGCTTCTGTTGCGCAGGTTTGTAATGCTGCTACTTGGTCTTCGGTTCACACTTTTTCTACCCAGTATAAAGATAGCAGTAAGATCATGGGACCAGGAAAGCCAATTAAAACTATATGGTGAACCTTTGTTAAAGGATCCAGAATACAAAAGGGCAGGGTGAAGCGGGGTGTGTGACATACTTATAATTTTTACAGGTGAGTATTCACAAAATGGTATTATTCTAAGTATGTTCGGGCCTTAGCGGATGCTGTTTTTGGCCGCAAAGTTCTGCAAGCTGCAGTGGTTTAAGTTTGTGCCTTGTTTTTTGGATCCCCGCCCTTTATGGACACTGCTATTGGATGTCCCAAGTGTAATGAATGTCTTGAAGCGGGGTGTGTGACATACTTAGAATAATACCATTTTGTGAATACTCACCTGTAAAATGGTTATTAGAAGGATGTCACACACCCCGCTTCACCTGCCCTTTTGTATTCTGTATCCTTTATATGGTGAACCTTTGTTAGTTTTAATTGGCTCTCCTGGTCCCATGATCTTACTGCTATCTTTATACTGGGTAATGAGTGGGAGGTCCCAGGTATTTATGGGCTGGCAGGGTCTTACCTTTTTTGATATCATCTCTGCAAGATCGCCATCGACATCTATTTTGAGAGGCATCAGGATAAGGTGGTGTTTCGGCTTAAGTCGGATTTCTTGCCCAAGGTTGTGTCTGCTTTTCATCTCAATCAGGACATTGTTTTGCCTTTTGTGTCCTAACCCTGTTGATTCCAAGGAGCGGACCCTTCACTCTTTGGATGTTGTCAGGGCTCTGAAGTTTTATTTGGTTGCTACTGAGCCTTTCAGGAAATCTGACGCTCTTTGTTTTTTGTTCTTCCTGCTGGACCTAGGAAGGGTTTGCCTCCTGCTAAATCCACTATCGGCAAGTGGATCCGTCAGGCTGTGGAGCAGGCCTATTCTGCCAGGGGGAAGGTTCCTCCTTTTAGGGTTACTGCTCATTCCACTCGTGCTATTGGTGCCTCCTGGGCTTTTCAGCACCAAGCTTCTGTTGAACAAGTTTGTAAGGCCACTGCTTCGTCTTCTGTTCATACTTTTTCCAAGTTTTACAAGGTTGATGTTAAGGCCTCAGCTGATGCTGCCTTTGTCCGCAAGGTACTTCAGGCGGTAGTGGTTTAAACTGCCTCTTACTCTTTTGGGATCCCACTTTACCTTATGGACACTGCTGGTCGACGTCCCATACGTAAGGACTGGAAGCAGGCCGTGCCATGCAATAGGAAAAAGACAATACTGTGAGGTCACCTGTAGAATTGCTTTTACTATGCATGTCACAGCCTGCTTCACCCTACCCTTGTTATTGTTGTTCTTGATTGTTGCAAGTTAGTTGGGGTTTGTTACCTTTTTTTTACTTTTATCATCTCCCGGTTTCTTGAATAACTGCTTGTCAACACTGGATAAGTCTATGGTGATTCCGTTATTCTAAGTATGTCACACACCCCGCTTCAAGAATCCATAACATGTGGGTAATATCGTCCTGAAGAGGCGTTCCTGCAGAGATGATAGTAAAAAGAAAGCCCCTCCCTGATCCATAAATACCTGGGCCCTCCCACTCATCACCCAGTTTTCCATCTCTGCAAGACGGCGAGCAAGTCAGAAGATGATGCCTCCTCCTTGCACAGGGGGAGTTAAGGTAGCCGGGGTTGCCCCCGGCCTATTTGTTCTTATATTTCCGCTCGGCCTTATGTTAACTAGGGGTTCCAGTTTTATTAAGTTATATGCCTCCTCAGCTTTGGCTGTGGGCCCGAGCGAGGGTATACGGGCACCCATGGTGCTGAGGAGCTCAGCTCCCCCCCCGTGAGACCCTATCAGAGAGGGTAGGCGGTGGTTCCGGGTTGGTGATCCCGGTTTGGGATGCCCCGTCCCTGAATTTTATCCCGGGGGGGGGGAAGGGGGGTCCCTCCTTAGTTCCCTTAGGGGTTGGGGTTCTCTATCCTTCCCTTCTCCCTATCCCCTGTGTGTGTGTGTCTGTGTTTTTACTTTGTTGGTGTCTCTTGTTTTTCTCCGTTGTTGGCCCCTTAAGACTCGCTCATTCAGGCGTGAGGTAAATCACCTCACGCCTGTGTCGAGGGGGGGGCGGGGCCGGGCGGCGGCGCATTGCCGCGGCCCGATTCCCCTTCCTGACCGGCTCCTTACCGGCGGGTGCTCCGCTAGGCGGAGGCACCCGCCTGGAGCTGTACTACCGGCGCCGCGGCGGCGGCGGCGCCGGTTCAATGTGCAGGAACCTTGCGGTTCCCGCTCGTTCACTCTGGAGGGAGGGGGGCGGGGCCGATTCGCGGCGCGTCACCGCGATCCCGCCCCCTCCCTATCATTACCTCAGCGCAGCGGCGCTTACTGGTGCCCTGACGGGGGGGGGGGGGGGGAGCTGCGTGATGGCGCTGATCGCGCCTTTTTCTGGCCACGCCTGCGTTCTTCCTCCTCCCTGCCTTCTCCTCAGAGGATCCTTTTCGCCTTGTTTCAAGACGATCCCTGGTTCCATAACTGTGAGTGGCCCAGTGGGCCAGGTTTCTTGAGTCTTTATATATATATATATATATATATATATATATTTATGGGGTGACATTATGCCAATAAGGGTCCCTTGTGTTTTTCAGGCGGAGGTCGTCTGGCACGCTTCATCTTGTGATCTTTCCCGGTCCTAAATTCCTGGGTTCCATTAGAAATTCCTCCCACTCGGGACTTTAAAGGGCATCCCGGGTTGCTTATTGGCGTAATTCCCTGGGTCATTGCGACTATTAAAAGTTCACCTGATGGAGGCATCCCCGGATACTGGGGCAGGGACCCCTTCGGGGCATTTCAAAAGATGCATGTTGTGTGCTGCATCCATTTCTGGGGACGATGTATTGCTTTGTATACCTTGTGCACAGCAAACTATTGCGCGGCAGTCCGGACCCCAGGCGTCTGGGTCAGCACCGCCGGCCGAGTCATCTCAACTTCCCACCCTGACACGCGCTCCTTGTGACGTTGTCATGGGTAGGGATCTGCAATCTGAGATGTGCGCCAGATTGGCCAACCTTGAGAGAATTGTTTCCAGTTCAGTCGCCCGTAAGGCTCCGGCTAAGAGGAAGCATTTGTCTCCGGCTGCGCCGGTTGATGTTCTGGATGAGTTTAATAATCTGGATTGGTCTGATTATTCTGGGCTAGAGGAAGGTGGAGCCAGATCTGGCAGAGGCTCTGCATTTCCCTCTTCCAGAGGAGATTCCGGAACCAGGGGCAGAGGGCGTGCCCGTTCTGGATACAGTTGGGGCTCTAAGCCCAAACCGGCTGTTAAGCCAGTTCAGCAATGAGGGGGCGCCCTCACCCTTGCGGGTGGGGGGACGGCTGAGACACTTCTCCCAGATCTGGGATCAAGAAGTCTCGGACAGATGGATCCGGGAAGTGGTGTCTTCCGGTTACAAGCTAGAGTTCGAGCTCCGCCCCCCCTCCAGGTTCTTCAGGTCTCGGATGCCTTCGGAGCCTCTGGTGGCGCAGGGGCTCCTGGTGGCAGTGCAGAATCTTCTGGACATGGCTGTCATTTGCCCAGTGCCCCCCTCGGAACAGGGCAGGGGCTTCTATTCCAATTTGTTCACGGTTCCCAAGAAGGACGGGTCGGTCCGTCCTATCTTGGATCTGAAGTTTCTCAACAGGTTTATTCGGCCGCGCAAATTCCGCATGGAAACGCTGCGCTCGGCCATTCACTCTCTTCGTCAGGGAGATTTTCTGACGTCCATAGACATCAAGGATGCTTATCTTCACGTTCCGGTTTTTCCAGCACATCAGCGGTTTCTCAGATTTGTGGTGGAGGATCGGCACTTTCAGTTTGTGGCACTTCCTTTCGGTCTCACCTCGGCCCCTCGGGTTTTCACCAAGGTGCTAGCGGGGGTGATGGCACTACTCAGAGTTCAGGGTATCCGCATTGTGCCCTATCTGGACGATCTACTGATCATGGCCTCTTCTTTCAACCAAGCGGAGTTGGACACCGGAGTGGTGGTGTCCACTCTGGAGAGGTTCGGTTGGGTGATCAATCACCCCAAGTCTTCTCTTTGTCCGTCCAGGGTTGTGACTTTTCTGGGGATGTCTCTGGACACCTCGCAGGCCA
Organism: Gastrophryne carolinensis; assembly: GCA_027917425.1. Lineage (NCBI taxonomy): Eukaryota > Metazoa > Chordata > Amphibia > Anura > Microhylidae > Gastrophryne > Gastrophryne carolinensis. Next base: position 12,610,481 of record CM051236.1, on the reverse strand, counting down.
GGGTGTTTCTGCCCCAGGCCAAGATTCTTTTGATTCAGGAGTTAGTTCAGCTTCTCTTGTTGGCTCCTCATCCGACCATCCGGCTAGGGATGAGGCTGGTGGGGCTAATGGTGGCCTCATTCGAGGCAGTTCCCTTTGCGCAGTTCCATACGAGGGCTTTTCAGCTGCATCTGTTGACGGTGTGGGACAGGTCGCAGTCGTCATTGGACCGGTCCTTCCGGTTGACTCCCCGAGTTCGTCGTTCCCTTCAATGGTGGCTGGGGTCTGTCAATCTGTCGATAGGCAGATCCTTCCTGGCTCCATGTTGGGAAACGGTGACCACGGATGCCAGTCTGTCAGGTTGGGGGGGTGTTTGGAAGGACCTCCATTTTCAGGGTCTGTGGAGTCCTCAGGAGGCTCACGAGCCCATCAATATTCTGGAGTTGAGAGCCATCAGGTTGGTTCTGTTTCGCTTGACTCTTCAGTTGAGAGGTCTGCCAGTTCAGGTCCGATCGGACAACAGGACGGCGGTTGCTTACATCAATCACCAAGGGGGGACTCGCAGCAGGGGTGCCCTCAGGGAAGTGTCTTTGATTCTGGACTGGGCGGAGACCCACGTCCCGTGTATCTCAGCAGTCTACATTCCGGGAGTGGAGAACACGGAGGCGGACTTGCTGAGCAGGGCCTCCTCTCGTCAGGGGGAGTGGTCTCTCAGTCCCAGGGTGTTTCGATTGATATGTCGCAGGTGGGGGGTCCCAGCGGTGGACCTCTTTGCCTCTCGTCACAATCACAAGCTTCCAGTCTTTGTGTCTCTCTCGCAGGATCCTCTGGCTCTGGCGTTGGATGCCATGTCTCTGAACTGGAGGGATCTGGGGTTCCTTTATCTGTTCCCTCCGTTTCCGATGCTAACCAGAGTGGTGCGCAAACTGGCCTTGGAAGGCGTGTCGGCGATTCTCGTGGCCCCGAGGTGGCCACGGCGCGTTTGGTTCGCAGATCTTGTAAGGTTGGCAGAGGATCAGTTCGCTCTGCCTCTACTGTCGGACCTGCTCACCCAGGGTCGGCTGCGCTATCCCAATTTACCATCGCTGGCTTTGACGGCGTGGCTGCTGAAACCGCCATCTTGAAAGACGAAGGTCTTTCTGACGCGGTGATTCAAACTCTTATCAGTGCCAGGAAGCGGTCTTCCTCTTCTGTTTATTATAGGACCTGGAGGTCCTATATTGATTGGTGTGAAGGTAGGTCTTTCTCTTGTCGTGAGTTCTCCATTCCTAGGATTCTGGAGTTTCTTCAACATGGTTTGGATCTGGGGCTCCAAATTAGTATTAGTCCAAATTAGTACCTTGAAAGGGCAGGTTTCTGCCCTGGCGGTGTTTTTCCAAAGGTCCTTTGCACTTCATCCTTTAGTCAGGACCTTTTTCCAAGGAGTCACGCATGTACGTCCGCCTAGGAAGCCCTTGGTTCCAGTTTGGGATTTGAATCTTGTTCTCTCTGCTCTTCAGGGTCCTCCTTTTGAGCCCTTGAATGAGGTTGCCTTGTCTTCGCTTACTCAAAAGGTGGCCTTTTTGGTGGCTATCACTTCGGCTAGGCGTGTTTCTGAGTTGGCAGCTTTATCCATTAAAGCTCCATACTTTGAGAAGCATCAGGACAAGGTTGTTTTTCGTTTCAAGCCGGATTTTCTTCCTAAGGTGGTCTCGGCTTTTCATCTGAATCAGGACATAGTTCTGCCTTCTCTATGCCCAAATCCTAGCAACGTCAAGGAAAGGGCGCTGCATTCCCTGGATGTAGTTCGTGTTGTGGAACATTATCTTGAGGTTACGTCTTCCTTTCGCAAGACGGACGCCTTTTTTGTGGTGCCCTCCGGGCCTAGGAAAGGTTTGGCTCCTGCCAAATCTTCCATTAGTACATGGATTCGTCAGGCCATCATTGGGGCCTATTCTGCCAAGGGGAGGAGTCCCCCTTTTCGTGTTACTGCTCATTCTACTCGTGCAGTTGGTGCGTCCTGGGCTTTTCAGCACCAGGCTTCTGTTGAGCAAGTTTGTAAGGCTGCTACCTGGTCTTCGGTTCACACCTTTTCCAAGTTTTACAAGGTTGATGTTTGGGCGTCCGCGGATGCTGTCTTTGGACGCAAAGTTTTGCAAGCTGCAGTGGTTTGAAGTTGTGCATTGTTGCCTAGTTTTGGATCCCCGCCCTTGTTTCTGGACACTGCTGTTGGATGTCCCACATGTTATGGATTCTTGAAGCGGGGTGTGTGACATACTTAGAATAATACCATTTTGTGAATACTCACCTTGTAAAATGGGTATTATAAGTATGTCACACACCCCGCTTCACCCGCCCTTTTTCTGTTATCAGGATCCTCTATTTTGTGAACTTTGCGTGGTTGCGTTTTATATTTGCCTCTTCCTGGTCCCTTATCTTACTGCTTCTGTATACTGGGTGATGAGTGGGAGGGCCCAGGTATTTATGGATCAGGGAGGGGCTTTCTTTTTACTATCATCTCTGCAGGAACGCCTCTTCAGGACGATATTACCCACATGTTATGGATTCTTGAAGCGGGGTGTGTGACATACTTATAATACCCATTTTACAAGGTGAGTATTCACAAAATGGTATTTTTATATGGTACCGGGAGGAGCCACAATTCTTCTGCAGTACACTGCGCCACCTTGTGGCGGAATAACTCATACGTAAGGACTTTTGGAAGCAGGCTGTGCCATGCATAGTAAAAGCAATTCTACAGGTGAGTACTCACAGAATTCTTTTTTTAAACTATTACTGCTCTAGAACAGCTCCATCTAAGCTTTTTTTTTTTTTTTTTTTACGAACATTTGCAAATCATGACACCATTTCAATACAGGACGAGTGTGATTGAATTCTTTCTTCTGATTGGAAATTTGCATTAATGCTCCTTTATTATATAATTGTGTATGTGATGAACTGGCTGCAAATCTTATTGTCCTTTTCTACTTTGCGACACATGGCTCACCGCTGAATTTTCTTTTTTAGCTCTTGCTGACCCGAATGCAGCGGCTGCCCAGAACCTGGCTCTCCAGCAGCAGCTAAACGCCCTGACCTACTCTCCCTATGGTGACTCCCCTCTCTTCAGGAACCCCATGTCTGACCCGAAGAAGAAAGAGGAGGTGAGTCTAAGCTCTGCCGCCCTCTCCATGAGTAGAGGACTTAGCTGGTGTTGCTCTACAACAATGTTCACCAACTGCCTCCTCAAGGGCCATCAACCAGTCATGTTTTGTGGATCTCTGTAGCTGGCTTTATAGCCCCACTGCTGCTCTAATTGCCTCACCCACCCCTCGTTCCTTAAAGAGGAACATCTGAGCTTTACAGCTAACACAGGCGCCAATATCTGGTGTTAGAGTGATACAAGAGCAGTGAAAATTGGCAAATGGTGCTCTACATTGGGGGAGCAATTCAGGGGACGCTATGTAAATATGTGGGTTTTGACCCGCTCTAAACATAATGGGATTGAAAGCCTTGGGAAGTAGAGACTGGAAGTGCAGCTGGAATACGTCTGCTTCATATTGTGGACCTGAAGCCCGTTCTACCAGTCACACAAGCTTGGAACAATCTTCCCTGCATATTGTGGACCTGAACCCCATTCTGCTAGTCACACAAGCTTGGAACACGTCTGCTGCATATTGTGGACCTGAACCCCTTTCTACCAGTCACAGGCTTGGGACACTCTTCCCTGCATATTGTGGACCTGAACCCTGTTCGACCAGTCACACAAGCTTGAACACTCTTCCCGTTTTTGCCATTTACACTGTTTGTTTGTTTCTCATGTTTTAGCGTTTGAAACCTACAAACCCTGCCGCTCAGAAAGCTCTCACAACCCCGACGCAGTACAAGCTGACCCCTCGCCCCGCCACCAGGGTGCGCCCCAAAGGTCTGCAGACCACCGGCGCCGCCAAGTCGCAGCTTTTCGATGGATTGGATGACGACGAACCTTCCATGACTGGAGGAGCTTTCATGCCCAAGTAAGTGTCGCGTCTCTTTCCTGTGCCGGTTGCAGCCCGTATGCGGGTCACTGACCTGCTGCTAAAGAGTCGGGTGTAATAACTCTAAGGCCTTGGCCTCGATTCAATAAAGGTTGAAAAAAAATTCTCATGTAGTAAAAGATTCAATTCATGAGAAAAAAAGCCTAAAAATGATTCAGTAACAGGAACACTAGATGAAGACTGAAAGTCAATGGCAGCTTTTACTACAGTGTAGAAAGGATTAAACAGTTCTCTCTACTTTTCTTAGGAGTAAAAAAGTTCCATTGACTGTCATTGTTTTCTTAGCTGGTGATTTGGCATCGGTGTAAATTCTCAGGCTTTTTTCTCATGAATTGAATCTTTTACTACCATGAGATTTTTTTTTCAACAAAGGTCGCGCTCTGCTATACCTTTTGCATGGCGAGCCAGGCATTTGTGAGTGGCCAGCACGGGTACGCTCCCTGTTAAGAGGGTAGCAGCGATGCGGCCGCCAGTGCGTTTGGCTGCACTCGAGCCCTTTCACGAAGCTAGACGAGGTTCCGTCAGCAAAGTTTATTCCTTATCTTTTTGGATTTTATAGTCAACGTGGTAGAAATGCGTTCTAGAGGTATATATGAACTATTAGATTTCAGAACGTCAGCTCTGTGGCTTAGTTTTTTTCTTATCTTTTTTTTGTTTTTGAAGTCTCTTGGATACCAGATTTTTTTTAAACCCACATGAGAACACCTTTAATTATATTTTTGTTACAAGATATTACAACATCAGTGTGTATTATTATTATTATTATTATATGATATTTCTATTCTATATCTATAAACTTACCGTGCACAGGAAGAACATCAAGAAGCTGGTTCTGAAGAACGCCAACATCAGCTCGCTGTGCTCTCCCTCGGCTGCAGATCCCAACGACGAGCCGACCTCCCCGTCCAGCTACGTGGAAAATGGAGAGAGGCGAGTGAGCTGGTCATTCCGCTGCTACTGTTCTCCACCAGCAGGTAAAAGAATACCCCGACTTATTCTCCCCCCCCCCCCATCTTCTCTTAAAACCACAGAGTAGAGTCCGAGGTGGACCACGAAGACGTCTCTTACCTTCCTCCGCTATCAAACCCGCTCCCGTCCAGCCATGAGAAGAATAAACACTCCAACAGCATGGACGACACCATCTTTGCCCTGAACATGAGGCCACCTATCAGGAACAGTCTGGAGATCAGTGTAGATGAGACCTCCCTTAATGAGGAGGTGGTCCTGAATGATGGCCCTCCGCACCCTGCCGGTAAGTGGATTCTGCTCTGAAAGGGTGTAGCACCTGACTTAGATTTCCTTGTCCTTCCAAGTTAAACAATAATTTTCTTTCAGGCATTGTCTTGAATAGAGAAGGTTATTACACCATCCCGTCCATGGAGGAGCTGGCCAACATGGTGGACGAGGACGGCCAATGCATTGTCAACGGCTTTACCATTGGTCGAAAAGGTGGGTTCTCAAGCTTCTAGTGCAGTGGTAATTGAGCTCAATTCTGGTGGCACTCAAGGCCAGTGGGAGTGAAGGAGGCGCATGAAGTACTACAAATAAGCTCCTCCTGGTCACTGGTCAAGTCTTGGCATCCTATCTAGGGGAGAATGCTTTGCTGGAAGATGAGCTTGCATTGTGGGGCCAGTATAGGACCTCCAACCTCCCAGGGAATCTCGATTAAAGGTGGTACCTCAGATAATTGCAAAATGGGAAAGGGTACTCCGCGTGGGCAGTTATGCCCTAGTGGTAGGGAAGGGGGCCTGTGATTTGATTCCCGGCTATGGGACATGACTGAAGCGCCCTTCAGCAAGGCACCTAACTCCCCAATTGCTCCCCGGGCGCTGAGTTTAGGGAAGCCCACAGCTCCGGGCATGTGTGCACTTCACTGCCCCTCAGTGTATTCACATGTGTGTAATCACTGATATGGTGTTTATCCACTGGTGTCTCTACTGTGTGTAATTCACTTGTGTGTAGTCACTAATATAGTGTTTATTCACTGGTGTGTTCAAGGAAGTGTGGTGTTCACAAGTGTATGGATGCGAAAATGCGGAGGAAAAATTCCATGTGTGCATAAGCAAACAATGCCCATTGTTATTGAATGTTGGGAAACTCATGTCCTAGAGTGGCGGTCCTCAGCCTTTTACCACAAAGTGCCCCCTAGCAACACTTACATGTACCCCAAAGGAGGAGATTGTTACCAGAAAATAGGTAGACCACAGGCCTACTTAAAGTGGACCAACACCCAGGATTTTCACTATCCTGGGTGTTCCACTTCCGCGGGGCACCCCGATCGCCCCGCTGTGTGAAACCCCCCAGAAAGCCCCTAAACACTTTCCTTATCGGCGACGGATAAGTCACCGCCTCTCGCACGTCCCTCTTACAGGGCCATTCACAAACGGCCTTGCGCGGGTGCACGCCCTGCTAGAGGGTCGCGTGGGAGGCGGCGGCGTCTTATCCTTCGCCAATCGGGTAAGATTTTAGGGGCTTTCTGGGGGGTTTCACACAGCGGGACATCCCGATTTCGGATGCCCCGCGGGGAGGGAGCTGATCTGCCCGGGAATCTTATAGATCAGAGGTGGGTGTTGGTCCACTTTAACTCAACTTATTTTTGAGTTTCATTGTAGGTACACTGTACACAAAAGACCTTTTCGTAAAATTACATCTTTGAAGAACATGTCAATGAAAGACAATGGCCTCGATTCAATAAAGGAAGAAAAAATTCTCATGGTAGTAAAAGATTCAATTCATGAGAAAAAAGCCTGAGAATGTCACTGTTACTGAATCACCAGATAAAAAGACAATGAAAGGCAATGGCAACTTTTACTACAGTGTAGAAAGGAGGAAACAGGTCTCTACTTTTCTTAGGAGTAAAAAAGTGCCATTGACTTTCGTTGTCTTTTTATCTAGTGATTCAGTAACAGAGACATTCTCAGGCTTTTTTCTCATGAATTGAATCTCTTACTACCATGAGAATTTTTTTCTACCTTTATTGAATCGAGGCCAATGCATCACATTGTTACCTTTGCTTGTTACCTTTGCTTGTTACCTTTGCTTGTTACCTTTGCTTGTTACCTTTGCTTGTTGTGCGCATCATTCCCCATCTCTGCAGGTGTAGGGAAGTCAAGGCGGGTGGTTAGTATTTTTTAAAGCAACTGCGAACCCCTCCTTGTTGGTAATAACCCCTGAACATTGCTGTGTAACTCCTGGGGTACATACACCCCAGGTTGGGAAACCATGTCCTAGAGCGGCAGTCCTCAACCTTTTACCACCAAGCGCCCCCTAGCAACCAAGTATCCCAGAGGAGAAGATTGTTACCATAAATAAGTAGGCCACGGGGCGACTTTTTAACGCAAGAGAGAATAATCTCTTCCTGTTTAAAAGCAGATACCTGACCATAATAACCCCCCATGTTGATAAGCCCTGAACATTACTGGGTCCCCCCTGGGGTACATGTACCGCAGGTTGGGAAACCATGTTCTAGAGCGGTCTCGACCTTTTTTGTATTGTTGTGGAGAGCTGCAGAACCTTGGCTGTTTTGGCCCTGCTGGAGGTTGTTGGAGGGCTCCTGGCATAGTTGCATGTGCATGCAGACAGCACGGAGTAAATACAAGGCCCAGTTTAATGGGGTTTCTCACCTTGTTTGGCATCATGATCTAGTAGTAATGTCTGTGTCTGTTTTAGGCTACGGCTCGATTTTCTTTGAAGGAGCGGTGAACCTGACCAACCTCAACCTGGACGAAATAGTCCACATCCGTAGTAAGGAGGTGATCGTGTACACGGATGACGCCAACAAGCCACCAGTGGGAGAAGGTCTCAACAGGTGAGTACTGAGGGAGCAAAATACTAATGAGTATGTTGCCTGTTTCTTCCACCTTCCTCCATCACTGAAAGAACATATAAGCGTTTGAGCCCTCTGGTTCTTGGGCAAGGTCACATGATGCCGATCGGCCCAATCAAAAAACAATTTCATTTCACTTCCCATTCCCTTTCATTTCACAACTGTACGTTGACAGCAAGTCTGTTAAATCCAAACACTACAGAATATCCAGAGTATGTATTACATGAGGCAGACTTCATATACGGACAGAACACATGAGAAGTAATGTCCGATGGGATATTAGTAAGGTAATATGCGTTAAAAGAATCATGGCAGTGTCTGTCAGTAAGTTGTCTATTTGAATAAACTAGTATCGCCTCTTGGAACGCAGTTAGGTACTTTGCAGTGTATCCATGAAGCTGATCAATATGCAGGGATAATACTTCCTTTGCTCAATCGTTCACGTTTATAGTAATAATACCATTTTGTGAATACTCACCTTGTAAAATGGGTATTATAAGTATGTCTCACACCCTGCTTCGGAAGTAGTCATTACACTTGGGTTATGTCCAGTAGAGGGCGAACTTCTGCAGAGATGACTAGAAAAAAAGGAAGCCCCTCCCGGTCCATAAATACCTGGGACCCTCCAAGCACCTCCCAGTATAAGAAAGCAGTAAGGGGACCAGGAAGAGCAACTAAAAAACTTACAAAACAGTAACACCAAAGAGGATCCAAGATACAACTCAGGGCGGGGCGAAGCAGGGTGTGAGACATACTTATAATACCCATTTTACAAGGTGAGTATTCACAAAATGGTATTATTCTAAGTATGTCTCACACCCTGCTTCGGAAGTAGTCATTACACTTGGGACATCCAATAGCAGTGTCCAAAAAGGGTGGGGATCCCAATAGGCAAAAATGCACAAATGAAAAATCCCTTCCGCTTGAAGAACTGTGCGGCCAAAAACAGCTAAGGCCCGCACAACAACCATACAAAACTTGCAAAAGGAATGAACAGGTGACCAAGTAGCAGTCGCACAAATTATTCCACTAGACTAAAAAGGGGAAACCTTCCCCTTGGCAATATAGGCCCACAAGAGGACCAGACATATCCATTAGAAATGGCAAATATGAAGGCACCAAACCCGTCAGGGGCCAGAGGGCACCACAAACAAGGCTTCCTTCCTACAGAAAAAGGAAGTAGCCAAGAAATAGAAAATCAACAGGACCCTCTCCTCGTCAAGCTAGACGAAGGACATAAGGAAGAAAAAACACATCCTCAAAAAGATGGAAACACAGCGAACAGAAACAATAGCCAACAAAGAGGCAATCTGTCGCGCAAGCATAGAAAATGCAGATCCCAAATAGCCGCCAGGCTATTTCTGAGGACAAAAGATCCTGGAAGAACACCACCAGGACAGAGGCCTGCCCCAGCAAACCCCATAAGCTGGAGCCCCAGACCGTACAGACGAAAGTCCAAAACCTAGAGAACAAAAACCCCTTGTAAGGCGAGGCCCTAGCCTCACACCCATCAATATAGGACCGCCAAGTCCTGTAGAAGAAGTTAAAGGAAGACCACCTGCCAGCCAAAACAAAGGTCCAAAGCACAGCATCAGACAAAACTTCCTCTATGAAGATGGAGAAGGTAGCAGCAGCCACACCGCAAAGCCAGTGTTAGCAAACTGCAGTACAAACCAAACCGATCTTGACCACCCTGGAGCCACCAGCAATGCTGACGCACCCTCAGGAGCCAGCTAGCGCACCACCTCGCCCACCACGGCGAAGGAAGGAGACAGGTGCAGGAACACGGACCCCTCCAGGCAAAAGACATGGCGACCACTGCCGGAGGCAGAGGAACCTGAGACCGAAAACCAAACGTTGGGAGCTAGTGATTGCAACGGAAAGCAAGGAGAACCACCTCCGGAAACCCCCACTTGCGACAGAGGGACCGAAACACCTTGCGGTAACAAGAAAAGCTCCGTGATGTCCACCCCCGGAATGAAAACCGCTGAGATGCATGGAACACCGCTCTCCGCCCATGCAAGAATCAGCGACACTACCCTGAGGGCACTCCAGCTGTGAGTCCCTCCTTGGTGATCGACGTAAGCAACCGCAGTTCAGTCGTCCAACTGAAGCTGAACCGGCAACCTGTAAATGATGCATCCAGCATGACAGAATAGAACAATAGCTCTGAGCTCCAAAAACAGAGATGGGAGCGGAAGTCTCCTGAAGACTCCTCAGCCCCCGGAACCGAAAGTCCATCCAGAAAAGCCCCCCAGCCCGACAGGCTGGCATTCGTGGCAACCGTCTCCCAAGAGCCAAAAAGGATCTGCCCCTCAACAGACTGCTAAGCTCCAGCCACCACTGAAAGGATTGCCGAACCCTGGGAGACAGCAGAAATGACCGAGCCAAGCACCGGGAACAACCGTCCCAAACCGCAACAGACGGAACTAGAGCGACCTCATGAGGAACTCATGAGGAGCAAAGGGGACTGCTTAGAAGGAAAAACCACCATCAATCCCACCAGTTTCATCCCTAGCCGGAAAGAGAGGCGAGGATTGTCCATGAGAACAAACATCAGGTCCTGAACCCTCTGCACCTTTGAGCGAGGAAAGAACCCTCTGGCCTGACCGGATCCAGATTCATGCCAGAGAACTAGGAGTGGGTGATCACCCATCCGAACCGTTCCAGCGCCGTCACCACCCTGGAGTCCATCTCCACCCCGCATAGAAAAGATCCTGTAATGAGAAGATCATCCAGATTACGGCACAATGTAAACACCCCGGGCTCCAAGAAGGGCCATTATGCCCGCCAGCCCCTTGGTGAACACCCTTGGCACCGAAGGCAACCAGAAAGGAAGGGCCTAAAACCTAGAGCTCTCCCTGTCGGGAAATTGAACCCAGGTCTCCGGCGTGACAGGCGGGGAAACTAACCACTATACTAACAAGGATCAGCTACAACTGAAAATGCCGATCTTCCACCCCAAAACCGAGAATCTCAGGCGAGCGGGGTAGAATGACACATAAAAGTAACAACCGTGATGCCTATAAATGTCACAAAAGCCCCCTGATGAAGCGAATAGATGACAGAACGCAGAGACTCCCTGCGGAACTTCTGGAATCTAATGAACCTGCAGAAAGGCCTCAAAAACCAGAATAGTTCTGATAAATCTATCCCGTAAAGGGACCACAAGGGTTGGAACAATAGCCCCGGCCCCTGCACAGTCCGAGGAAACCCGAGAAATCACCACTGAAGATAGAGAAGGCAGCACCTCTGCCAGCTCCGGCACCAAGAAAGGAAGGAATAGAGGAGCCTGCCCCCCGAAGAGAGCACATCGCCTCTAGCATGGCGGAAGCCTGCCTCCTTACGCAACTGAAACCAATATGAGTCCAAACAACTGCATACCCCAGAAGGGTAGCCAATGATAGCCGCCACCGGCGTAACCAGACAGAGCGTCGTAAAGCCACAAGCAAAGCCGACAAATAGTGTCATCCAGGCAGACAAGACCATGGTCAGGAACTATACACACCGCATAAGCGCAGCCAAATTAACACTAGCAGGGTCCAGCTGGGACCCCTCAACAGGCCCCAAACCACAGACCTGAGAACCACAACCATGATTACAGAAATACATTCAGACAGAGTGTGGCTAAACATAGAAAAATATATATAGATATATATGCATATAATATAAAAGATAAATCATCTATACCATGCTAGTGTCATATGCAATAATACCAGGAACGCAAGGTGGGACAAAAGAATCCCACGGTGTGCCAATCTGGCGCTAGATAAAGCGCCCTAACAATCATACAATCAAGGGACAATCAAAGCCCCACGGGGCACTCACCTCAACCAGAAGTCTTCAGAGCCGAACCTTGATCTGGAGGAAGCAGACGAAGAGGGCAAGCCAGCGCGGATAGCACGCCGCCGCCGCCGCCTCCCCATCCTCACCAACGGACGCTCAGAGAAAGAGAGAGAGCGAGAGAGAGAGAGAGAGGTACGGGCCGCCGCCGCCGTCGCGGCAAGCACCCGGCCCCCTCCCCAACAAAAGAATAACTGGGCGCAGCAGAGGGCGCCAAAGATCGAGAGAGCGGGGCGGGCCGCCGACAGCGTGTAGAGCGCCCGGCCCCGCCCCCTCCTTAGTCACGCAAGCCAGGTGCCGCAGATGGCACCGAATAGGGAAAGAAAGAAAGAGAGAGCGAGAGGGGGGCGGGCCGCCGCCACTGCGTCGAGCGCCCGGCCCCGCCCCCCTCCGCATAATAGTGACAAGAGAGTGTGAGGGAGAGAGACGGGCCGCCACCAACGCGCAGAGCGCCCGGCCCCACCCCCTCCCCATAGCAAGATAGAACAGGGCGCCACAGAGCGCGCCAGAAGAAAATAAGTTAGAGAGAGTGAGGAAGCGGGAGCGGGCCGTCCCAGCACGCAGAGCGCCCGGCCCCGCCCCCCTTCCGACCACAGGCAATGAGACCGGGCGCCGCCGAAGGCGCCAGAGAGAGCGGGGCGGGCTCCTGCAAGCGCGCCGAGCGCCAGGCCCCTCCCCCACTCTCACAGCAAAGAGGAGAGACAAATCCCCTCAGCCTCCCCACTAGCCGCCATGACAGTGCGGCCGTATCCCCCGACGGCCGCTGCATGTCATGATGTCCTAAGTGGATCGAAGAGGAATCAATTCTACAGTAAAAACACACACACACACACACAAACATTCATTGTCCCCTAATAAATGAAGGAATACTTCCTGAAGCTCCGTGACCACTGGGCAAGGGAAGGTCACAGCCCCCCCCCCCCCCCCCGTCTCACAGAGAATAAAGGAACAAGGGAGGGAGGGATCCCCAACTACAAGTAAAAGGTGGGGGAACGGACAGGGCATCCCAAACCGGGATCACCAACCCGGTTAACCGCCTACCCTCTAGTATAGGGTCTCACGGTGGAGCATTAGCTCCTAGGCACCTAGGGTGCCATTCTACCCTCACCCGGACCGGCAGCCTAGGCTCGGAGGCAGGGTAAATCAAAAGGGAATCCGGGCGGTAATAGGTAAAATAGAGGGCCGGGAGTCATCCCGGCTACCTGAAATCCCCCTGTGCAAGGAGGAGACATCATCTTCTGCTTGCTCGCCGTCTGCAGAGACTAAAACTGGGAGGTGCTTGGAGGGTCCCAGGTATTTATGGACCGGGAGGGGCTTCCTTTTTTTCTAGTCATCTCTGCAGAAGTTCGCCCTCTACTGGACATAACCCAAGTGTAATGACTACTTCCGAAGCAGGGTGTGAGACATACTTAGAATAACAAACACTGCGATGCCCTCTATTGCTTCCAATGAGCCAACCAGTAAACTGTTGCCCTCTAGCGGCGGAGATGGGTATTAGTTTGGGAAGTCACATTATGATATGCATAAGCACAACCGCAGTTTCTCCCAATATAACAATAGGGCAGCTGCCCAGATAACATATACAAGGTTTTAACAGCCCTGACGAAGCCCTAGTAGGCGGGGCGAAACGGCGTTGGTGGGCGGACGTGAGTGGCCCTTGGGGCCTCATTACTTTCATGACATGGATAGAAATAGAGATAAAGATAAGAGATTTTTTTGTTATTGCATATCAGTATGTCTGCTTTTTGTGTGCTTGGGCGTGATTGAGGTGCTGAATAGCCCTGTATTCTGTCTTCCAGGTGGACCTTTGTTGGATCCTAAAGGGTCCTCCCGGTCCTAGGGTCCCTGGTTTAATTTAAGAACTCCCCATAAATCCTCCCACTCGGGACACGGAAGGGGCATCCCGGGTCGCTTATATTGCGTAATTCCCTTGGGTATTGCGGCTACCAATAAAATCACCATATGGAGGCTTCCCAGGATACCGGGCTTGGGCTCTCCTCGGGGCAACCCCGGCAGTGTTGGGGGTGTGGGGCATCCCTTACAGGGGATAAGGTTTTCCTTTGCATACCATGTGCGCAGCAGACTATTATGCGGCAGTCCGGATCCCATGCGTTTTGCGCCGCCGGTCCCTTCTCCTACCCCTCCCCGCCTGATCCGTACCCCGTGTGATCTTGTCACTAGTGGGGAGTCGCAATCTGAGGTGTGTGCCAGATTGGCCAATCTTGAAAAATTATTTTCTAGCGCTGTGGCCAGAAAGGCAGCGGCTAAGAGAAAGCACTTGTCCCCAGCCACGCAGGCTTCTGATCTTGAGGAGTTTGATTCACTGGACTGGTCTGATTACCCCCCGCTAGAGGAAGGGGAGCTATTTGAGGAGTCGGATGGTTCTGACGATCAGCAGTTTGTGGGCACTGATGCCGAGCGGGGTCAGGATTCTTTGGATACCCCTAAGGTCCTGGCTCATATGTTTGAGGTTTTGGCAATCTCTCCTCCTGAAGTGACCCTTCCGCAGAAGGCGAAGTTCTTTGAAGAGGCTAAGCCGCGCTTAGAATTCCCTAATCAAAGGCATTTCGACAGCATTATTCTTAAGGAATGGGAGAGGCCTACTCGGCTTCCGGGTGTCCCTCCGGGTTGGGATAAGAAATATCCTTTTCCGGTGGATGCGGTGAAGCGCTGGTCGTCCCCTCCCGAGGTGGACGCCCCTGTTTTGGAGTTGTCTAGCACCTCTGTCTTGCATTCTCCTGACTGTTCTACTCTCAAGGACGGTGAGGACAAACGCATTGACCAGATGGCTTGTCACGGTTTTGCCATTGTCGGGTCGGCCTTGCGGCCTGTCTGTGCTTCAGCGCTTCTTATAGTGGCTTCTATGTTGGTTGTCAGGGACCTGTTGTCTACCTCCAGGCTTGACCCGGCTAGTGATGAGTTCACCGCCCTTAAGCGGTGCAAATTGTTTTAGTCATTTGTGCTAGCCGCCCTGAATGACACGATGGTAATATGTAGTAGCCAAAAATAGTGAGGGGAGCCTGGGTAACTCCTCTCAAATGACCACCATATAACAGGCCGCACTCAAAGCGAAAAAAATAAATCCATATTTTATTGCTGAATTACAACCATGATAAATTTAAATATTTAAATCAACACATAACACTATTGACATAATTAAAAAACATGTAGACAAACACAGGGGGGGACCTATCTACAGATGGAGACTATATAAATGGAAATAATAATGTTAAGTGGCGTGTTGCAAATACCTCTAATGTATGAAAAATTATAATACTGCTAATATGCGCCGATAGATAAAAAAACCATGAGCTATGTCACATGGTAAAGTGCATAGTGCATAATGTGCAAAAAAATGTGCAAATATATGTGTATAAAAAATGAAAAAAGATATATATGTATAAAAAATATATATAAACAATGTGACAAAATATACCCTATAGAGATATACAAAACGATCATAAACCAAAGACAAACACCAAAATGCAAAAAGTGCTAAAATACAACAACTAGGACCATTGAATTGAAGTGCTGTAGTGATGAACAATACAGCGCACACAAGATGGCAAGGTTAGTAAGAACAATAATGAGATTCAAAAGTAACACGCCCAGAAGCCAGAAGATACAATAAAGTAACAAAATTTACATCACCAGTCTCCAGGGGTCCCCCGCAGCAGCCGCCACCGACGCGTTGCGTGTCCTATAGACACTTCGCCAGGGTGACCCTTGCCATCTTGTGTGCGCTGTATTGTTCATCACTACAGCACTTCAATTCAATGGTCCTAGTTGTTGTATTTTAGCACTTTTTGCATTTTGGTGTTTGTCTTTGGTTTATGATCGTTTTGTATATCTCTATAGGGTATATTTTGTCACATTGTTTATATATATTTTTTATACATATATATCTTTTTTCATTTTTTATACACATATATTTGCACATTTTTTGCACATTATGCACTATGCACTTTACCATGTGACATAGCTCATGGTTTTTTTTATCTATCGGCGCATATTAGCAGTATTATAATTTTTCATACATTAGAGGTATTTGCAACACGCCACTTAACATTATTATTTCCATTTATATAGTCTCCATCTGTAGATAGGTCCCCCCCTGTGTTTGTCTACATGTTTTTTAATTATGTCAATAGTGTTATGTGTTGATCTAAATATTTAAAATTATCATGGTTGTAATTCAGCAATAAAATATGGATATTCTAAGTATGTCACACACCCCGCTTCAAGAATCCATAACATGTGGGTAATATCGTCCTGAAGAGGCGTTCCTGCAGAGATGATAGTAAAAAGAAAGCCCCTCCCTGATCCATAAATACCTGGGACCTCCCACTCATCACCCAGTTTTCCATCTCTGCAAGACGGCGAGCAAGTCAGAAGATGTCTCCTCCTTGCATAGGGGGATTTCAGGTAGCCGGGGTAACTCCCGGCCTGTTTTTTGGATTATTTCCGCTCGGGCTTCCTTCTTTCCCTGTTAGTTCAAGATACATGCCTCCTCAGTTTTGGCTGCGGGCCCGAGCGAGGGTATACTGGCACCTCTGGTGCCTAGGAGCAGTGCTCCCCCGTGAGACCCTAAATAAGAGGGTAGGCGGTGACGCCGGGTTGGTGATCCCGGTTTGGGATGCCCCATCCCTTGGTAATGACACCTGGGGGGTCCCCTTAGTCTTCCCTGGTTAAAACAGTGGGGGTTGGGGGGGTCTCCTCCTACGGGTAGTTGTCAGTCTTTATTTTCATAAGGAGTGTGTGTGTGTTTTTTTATGTGCTTTCTGTACTGGGCTCGGCACCGCGGCCGCCATTACGGCCGGGGTGCTGGTGTTTTTGTCCTCTGTGAGGGGAGCTTCCCCTCACGCGCTGTCAGGGGGCGGGGCCGGGCTGCGGCGGCTGCCGTGGCCGGCTCTCCGCTGTCTGTGTCTTCTGGGCTGGACGGGGGCTCCGCCGGTTGCGGCGGTCACCCCCGCCTGCTTGGTTACTTTGACCGGCGCCGGTCTCTGTGTTATTTAACAGGAGTGAGGCGCCATTGTCCTCTTCTTCGTCCGCGTCGGGGGGGGAGGGCGGGGCCGGGCCTTCGCGCGTCGCCGCGGCTCCGCCCCCGCTCCTGCTGTTGGACTATGGCGGCGCCGATGCGGAGCTTTAGGCTCCTTTTCTGTGGGCGGCTGAGGGCGGTACCTTATCTTCGCGCGGTCCGCGCTGCCACGCCCCCTTCTTCCTTCTGCCTGCATCTCTCGTCGGTTCTGTGAGGCGCCATTGTTCCACGCCATAAGGATTCGTGAGTGGCCCTGGGGCCTTATTTACTTATTTATTATAGTTTTTCCCTATATTGTCCTATTGTGACATTTATTGGGTCCTTTCTGCGGTTTTCTCATTCTAGGCGGTGTTATCAGGAGGATCTTCCTTAGTATTTAGGGGGTTCTCTCCCGGTCCTAGATCCCTGGGTTCATTGTTATAAATCCTCCCACTCGGGACATTAAAGGGGCATCCCGGGTTGCTTACTAGCGTAATTCCCTGGGTCTTTGAGACTACTAAAAGTTCACCATTATGGAGGCATCCCCGGATACTGGGGCTGGGACCCCTTTGGGGCATCCCAAAAGATGCATGTTGTGTGGTGCATCCATTTCTGGGGACGATGTACTGCTTTGTATTCCTTGTGCACAGCAAACTATTGCGCGGCAGTCCGGACCCCAGGCGTCTGGGTCAGCACCGCCGGCCGAGTCATCTCAACCTCCCATCCTGACACGCGCTCCGTGTGATGTTGTCATGGGCAGGGATCTGCAATCTGAGATGTGCGCCAGATTGGCCAACCTTGAGAGAATTGTTTCCAGTTCGGTCGCCCGTAAGGCTCCGGCTAAGAGGAAGCATTTGTCTCCGGCTGCGCCGGTTGATGTTCTGGATGAGTTTAATAATCTGGATTGGTCTGATTATTCTGGGCTAGAGGAAGGTGAAGTTTCTGAGGGTTCAGAGGTCTCGGACGATGAGCAGTCTGCTGGCGCTGATGCAGAGTTTAGTGAGTTTGGGAGATCCTCGGATTCTTCTCACGCCCTGGCGCTGATGTTGGAGGTTTTGAATATCTCCCCCCCCCCGAGGTGGCGTCGCAACAGGAGGGTGAGTTGTTTGAAGAGTCCAGGCCGCGCTTGGAGTTTCCTACGCAACGGCACTTTGACAAAATCATTGACAAGGAATGGGACAGGCCGGCTAGGCTCCCTGGTATCCCTCAAGGGTGGGATAAGAAATATCCCTTCCCTTCGGAGGCGGTTAAGCGCTGGGCTTCCCCACCCGAGGTCGATGCTCCGGTTTTGGGATTGTCTAATTCCTCGGTTTTAAATAGACCGGATTGTTCCACCCTTAAGGATGGGGAGGATAAACGTATTGATCAAATGGCTTGTCATGGCTTTGCTAGCATTGGGTCAGCCATACGGCCTGTGTGCGCCTCAGAGCTTATGGTGTTGGCTGCCAGGTCTGTGGTCAGGGACTTGTTGTCCTCTTCCGGGCTTCGACCTGGTAGTGCCGAGTTCCTTAGTCTCAAACGGTGTGAGTTGTTTTTATCCTTTGTTTTAACAGCCTTGGATGACGCCTTGATGATGTGTGGTAGGACGTCGGCTTTGTTGGTGACCATTCGGCGGTCGGTGTGGCTGCGCCAGTGGGCGGCCGATTTTATGTCAAAAAAGTCTGACGGCTTTACCCTTTGTTGGCTTGAGGCTCTTTGGTGAAACTTTGGACTCCGTCACCAAGGGTGGTAGGTTGCCTCAACGTAAGAAGCAGCGCCGTCCCTTTCGGGGGGCGCCTGCCTTTACAACTTCCTTTCGTGGAGCCAGATCTGGCAGAGGCTCTGCATTTCCCTCTTCCAGAGGAGATTCTGGAAACAGGGGCAGAGGACGTGCCCGTTCTGGATACAGTTGGGGCTCTAAGCCCAAACCGGCTGTTAAGCCAGCTCAGCAATGAGGGGGCGCCCTCACCCATGCGGGTGGGGGGACGGCTGAGACACTTCTCCCAGATCTGGGATCAAGAAGTCTCGGACAGATGGATCCGGGAAGTGGTGTCTTCCGGTTACAAGCTAGAGTTCGAGCTCCGCCCCCCCTCCAGGTTCTTCAGGTCTCGGATGCCTTCGGAGCCTCTGGTGGCGCAGGGGCTCCTGGTGGCAGTACAGAATCTTCTGGACATGGCTGTCATTTGCCCAGTGCCCCCCTCGGAACAGGGCAGGGGCTTCTATTCCAATTTGTTCACGGTTCCCAAGAAGGACGGGTCGGTCCGTCCTATCTTGGATCTGAAGTTTCTCAACAGGTTCATTCGGCCGCGCAAATTCCGCATGGAAACGCTGCGCTCGGCCATTCACTCTCTTCGTCAGGGAGACTTTCTGACGTCCATAGACATCAAGGATGCTTATCTACACGTTCCGGTTTTTCCAGCACATCAGCGGTTTCTCAGGTTTGTGGTGGAGGATCGGCACTTTCAGTTTGTGGCACTTCCTTTCGGTCTCACCTCGGCCCCTCGGGTTTTCACCAAGGTGCTAGCGGGGGTGATGGCTCTGCTCAGAGTTCAGGGTATCCGCATTGTGCCCTATCTGGACGATCTACTGATCATGGCCTCTTCTTTCAACCAAGCGGAGTTGGACACCGGAGTGGTGGTGTCCACTCTGGAGAGGTTCGGTTGGGTGATCAACCACCCCAAGTCTTCTCTTTGTCCGTCCAGAGTTGTGACTTTTCTGGGGATGTCTCTGGACACCTCGCAGGCCAGGGTGTTTCTGCCCCAGGCCAAGATTCTTTTGATTCAGGAGTTAGTTCAGCTTCTCTTGTTGGCTCCTCATCCGACCATCCGGCTAGGGATGAGGCTGGTGGGGCTAATGGTGGCCTCATTCGAGGCAGTTCCCTTTGCGCAGTTTCATACGAGGGCTTTTCAGCTGCATCTGTTGACGGTTTGGGACAGGTCGCAGTCGTCATTGGACCGGTCCTTCCGGTTGACTCCCCGAGTTCGTCGTTCCCTACAATGGTGGCTGGGGTCTGTCAATCTGTCGAAAGGCAGATCCTTCCTGGCTCCACGTTGGGAAACGGTGACCACGGATGCCAGTCTGTCAGGTTGGGGGGGGTGTTTGGAAGGACCTCCATTTTCAGGGTCTGTGGAGTCCTCAGGAGGCTCACTAGCCCATCAATATTCTGGAGTTGAGAGCCATCAGGTTGGTTCTGTTTCGCTTGACTCTTCAGTTGAGAGGCCTGCCAGTTCAGGTCCGGTCGGACAACAGGACGGCGGTTGCTTACATCAATCACCAGGGGGGGACTCGCAGCAGGAGTGCCCTCAGGGAAGTGTCTTTGATTCTGGACTGGGCAGAGACCCACGTCCCGTGTATCTCAGCAGTCTACATTCCGGGAGTGGAGAACACGGAGGCGGACTTGCTGAGCAGGGCCTCCTCTCGTCAGGGGGAGTGGTCTCTCAGTCCCAGGGTGTTTCGTTTGATATGTCGCAGGTGGGGGGTCCCAGCGGTGGATCTCTTTGCCTCTCGTCACAATCACAAGCTTCCAGTCTTTGTGTCTCTCTCGCAGGATCCTCTGGCTCTGGCGGTGGATGCCATGTCTCTGTCCTGGAGGGATCTGGGATTCCTTTATCTGTTCCCTCCGTTTCCAATGCTAGCCAGAGTGGTGCGCAAACTGGCCTTGGAAGGCGCGTCGGCGATTCTCGTGGCCCCGAGGTGGCCAAGGCGCGTTTGGTTCGCAGATCTTGTAAGGCTGGCAGAGGATCAGTTCGCTCTGCCTCTGCTGCCGGACCTGCTCACCCAGGGTCGGCTACGCTATCCCAATTTACCATCGCTGGCTTTGACGGCGTGGCTGCTGAAACCGCCATCTTAAAAGACGAAGGTCTTTCTGACGCGGTGATTCAAACTCTTATCAGCGCCAGGAAGCGGTCTTCCTCTTCTGTTTACTATAGGACCTGGAGGTCCTATATTGATTGGTGTGAAGGTAGGTCTTTCTCTTGTCGTGAGTTCTCCATTCCTAGGATTCTGGAGTTTCTTCAACATGGTTTGGATCTGGGGCTCCAAATTAGTACCTTGAAAGGGCAGGTTTCTGCCCTGGCGGTGTTTTTCCAAAGGTCTTTTGCACTTCATCCTTTAGTCAGGACCTTTTTCCAAGGAGTCACGCATGTACGTCCACCTAGGAAGCCCTTGGTTCCAGTTTGGGATTTGAATCTTGTTCTCTCTGCTCTTCAGGGTCCTCCGTTTGAGCCCTTGAATGGGGTTGCCTTGTCTTCGCTTACTCAAAAGGTGGCCTTTTTGGTGGCTATCACTTCGGCTAGGCGTGTTTCTGAGTTGGCAGCTTTATCCATTAAAGCTCCATACTTTGAGAAGCATCAGGACAAGGTTGTCTTTCGTTTCAAGCCAGATTTTCTTCCTAAGGTGGTCTCGGCTTTTCATCTGAATCAGGACATAGTTCTGCCTTCTCTATGCCCTAATCCTAGCAACGACAAGGAAAGGGCGTTGCATTCCTTGGATGTAGTTGGTGTTGTGGAACATTATCTTGAGGTTACGTCTTCCTTTCGTAAGACGGACGCCTTTTTTGTGGTGCCCTCCGGGCCTAGGAAAGGTTTGGCTCCTGCCAAATCTTCCATTAGTTCATGGATTCGTCAGGCCATCATTGGGGCCTATTCTGCCAAGGGGAGGAGTCCCCCTTTTCGTGTTACTGCTCATTCTACTCGTGCGGTTGGAGCGTCTTGGGCTTTTCAGCACCAGGCTTCTGTTGAGCAAGTTTGTAAGGCCGCTACCTGGTCTTCTGTTCACACTTTTTCCAAGTTTTACAAGGTTGATGTTTGGGCGTCCGCGGATGCTGTCTTTGGACGCAAAGTTTTGCAAGCTGCAGTGGTTTGAAGTTGTGCATTGTTGCCTAGTTTTGGATCCCCGCCCTTGTTTCTGGACACTGCTGTTGGATGTCCCACATGTTATGGATTCTTGAAGCGGGGTGTGTGACATACTTAGAATAATACCATTTTGTGAATACTCACCTTGTAAAATGGGTATTATAAGTATGTCACACACCCCGCTTCACCCGCCCTTTTCTGTATTCAGGATCCTCTATTTTGTGAACTTTGCGTGGTTGCGTTTTATATTTGCCTCTTCCTGGTCCCTTATCTTACTGCTTCTGTATACTGGGTGATGAGTGGGAGGTCCCAGGTATTTATGGATCAGGGAGGGGCTTTCTTTTTACTATCATCTCTGCAGGAACGCCTCTTCAGGACGATATTACCCACATGTTATGGATTCTTGAAGCGGGGTGTGTGACATACTTATAATACCCATTTTACTAGGTGAGTATTCACAAAATGGTATTTTATTTTTATCACTTTGAGTGCGGCCTGTTATATGGTGGTCATTTGAGAGGAGTTACCCAGGCTCCCCTCACTATTTTTGGATATTATATGTGTCTGACCATACGGGCTTTCTAGCACCTCTACATGATATATTTTCTATAGTGAGACGGTGCATACCTATAGCTTTTCGGTAATATGTAGTAGAACTTCGGCCTTGCTGGTGGCTATTCGGCGATTGGTCTGGTTGCGCCAGC
Source organism: Gastrophryne carolinensis (assembly GCA_027917425.1). NCBI lineage: Eukaryota > Metazoa > Chordata > Amphibia > Anura > Microhylidae > Gastrophryne > Gastrophryne carolinensis. Next base: position 12,588,267 of record CM051236.1, on the reverse strand, counting down.
TCATTTTGTGTCCAAAAAAAAAAAGTCGCTTACGGCTCTTCCCTTTGTAGGCTTGCGGCTCTTTGGAGAAAAATTGGATTTGTCGCAAGAGGTAGGTTACCTCAGCGAAAGAAGCAACGTCGTCCCTTTCGGGGGGCGGCGGCATTTACCCCTTCCTTTCGTGGGGCCAGAGCTAGACGGGGGATCGGCTGTCTTCTCCTCCAAAGGTGATTCCTGGAACAGGGGAAGAGGACGTGCCCGTCCAGGTCACATCTGGGGCTTCAAGCCCAAAGCCGCTACTAAGCCGGCTCAGCAATGAGGGGGCGCCCTCACCCTCTCGGGTGGGGGGACGGCTGCGACACTTCTCTCCGGTCTGGGACCAGGAGGTCTCGGACAGATGGATTCGGGAAGTGGTGTCTTCCGGTTACAAGCTGGAGTTCGAGATCCGGCCTCCTCCCAGATTCTTCAGGTCTCGGGTGCCCTTGGATCCTCTGGCCGCGCAGGGGCTCCTCCCTCGGACCGGGGCCTGGGATGCTATTCCAATCTGTTCACGGTGCCCAAGAAGGACGGCTCCCTTCGTCCCATTCTGGATCTGAAGTTTCTCAACAGGTTTATCCATCCCAGGAAGTTCCGCATGGAAACTCTGCGATCTGCCATAAATTCACTTCGGCAGGAGGACTTCATGACGTCCATAGACATCAAGGATTCTTATCTGCACGTTCCAATCTTTCCGGCACATCAGAGATTTCTCAGGTTCGTGGTGGAAGATCTGCATTTTCAGTTTGTGGCTCTTCCGTTTGGCCTTACCTCGGCTCCAAGGGTTTTCACCAAGGTGCTGGCGGGGGTGATGGCCCTCCTCGGAGCCCAGGGTATCCGCATCGTGCCTTATCTGGACGATCTGCTTATTATGGCATCCTCTCTCAGCCAGGCGGAGTTAGATACCAGGACTGTGGTAGCCACTCTGGAGAGATTCGGCTGGGTGATCAACTATCTCAAGTCCTTCCTCTTTCCGTCCAGGGTGGTGGTGTTCCTGAGAATGTCTCTGGATACTTCTCAGTCCAGGGTGTTCTTCCCCCGGCCCAAGGTTCTTTTGATTCAGGAATTGACTCAGCTTCTCCTATCCATCCCTCGTCCGTCCATCCGGCTGGGGATGCGACTGGTGGGATTGATGGTGGCTTCGTTCGAGGTGGTTCCCTTTGCCCAGTTTCAAACAAGGACGCTCCAGCTCCATCTCTTGACGCCCTGGGACAGGTCTCCGCTGTCATTGGATCAGTCTTTTCTGATTTCCACCCAGTTTCGGCGTTCCCTTAGGTGGTGGCTGGAACCTAGCAATCTGCTGAGGGGCAGATCCTTTCTGACCCCGTTGGGAGACGGTCACCACGGATGCCAGCCTGTCAGGTTGGGGGGGGGGGGGGGGTTTGGAAGGATCTTCAGTTTCAGGGACTGTGGGGTCCTCAGGAAGCTCACAATCCCATCAATGTTCTGGAGCTGAGAGCCATCAGGTTGGTTCTGGCTCACTTGTCTCCTCAGTTACGGGGACTACCGGTTCTAGTTCGGTCGTACAATCGGACAGCGGTCGCCTACATCAATCACCAGGGAGGGACTCGAAGCAGGCGTGCCCTCAGGGAAATGTCTTTGATCCTGGCTTGGGCAGAGAGCAATGTCCCATGCATCTCGGCGGTGTACATTCCGGGAGTGGAGAACACGGAGGCGGACTCCCTGAGCAGGGGGTCGTCTTGCCGGGGGGAATGGTCGCTCGGCCCCAAGGTTTTTCGGTCGCTTTGCCACCGGTGGGGGACTCCGGAGGTGGACCTCTTTGCCTCTCGTCACAATCACAAGCTTACGGCATTTGTCTCTCTCTCGCGGGATCTGCTGGCTCTGGCAGTGGATGCCATGTCTCTGAACTGGAGGGATCTGGGGTTTCTGTATCTGTTCCCTCCGTTTCCCATGGTGGGCAAAGTGGTGTGCAAGCTGGCCCAAGAGGGCGCATCTGCAATTCTGGTGGCTCCAAGATGGCCAAGACAGGTTTGGTTCGCAGACGTGGTAAGGTTGGCAGCGGATCAGTTAGATCTGCCCCTTCTGCCGGATCTGCTCACTCAGGGTCCACTGCTCTACCCCAATTTACCATTGCTGGCTTTGACGGCGTGGCTGCTGAAACCTCCATCTTGAAGGAGGAAGGTCTTTCTGATGCTGTCATTCAGACTCTGGTTAGGGCTAGAAAGAAGTCTTCCTCTACCATCTACTATAGGACTTGGAGGTCTTATATTGATTGGTGTGAGGTCTGGGCCTTGCCTTGCAGGGTGTTTTCTATCCCTAGGGTTTTGGAATTTCTGCAACATGGTCTGGACCTGGGTTTGCAGCTTAGTACATTGAAAGGGCACGTTTCTGCCCTGGCGGTTTTCTTTCAAAAGTCTTTTGCTCTTCATCCTCTGGTTAAGACCTTTTTCCAGGGGGTTACGCATGTGTGTCCTCCTAGGAAGCCTTTGCTCCCAGTTTGGGATTTGAATTTGGTTCTTTCTGCTTTTCAGGGTCCTCCTTTTGAACCTTTGCAGGATATTGCTCTTTCTACACTTACTCAGAAGGTTGCGTTTTTGGTTGCCATCACTTCCGTTCGGCGTGTATCGGAGTTGGCGGCCTTGTCCATTAAGGCTCCTTACTTTGAGAGGCATCAGGACCAGGTTGTTTTCCGCTTCAAGCCAGTTTTCCTTCCTAAGGTGGTCTCTGCCTTTCATCTTAATCAGGACATTGTTCTACCCTCCTTGTGTCCTAAGCCCAGCAATGACAAGGAGATGGTCTTGCATTCTCTGCATGTGGTTCGCTGTGTGAAGTACTATTTGGTGGTTACTTCTTCTTTTCGTAGGACTGACGCCCTTTTTTTGGTGCCCTCCAGGCCTAGGAAAGGTTTGGCTCCCGCCAAGTCTTCCATTAGTAAATGGATTCGCCAGGCCATTGTTGGGGCTTATTCTGCCAAGGGCAAGGTTCCCCCTTTTCGTGTTACTGCTCATTCTACTTGTGCCGTTGGGGCGTCCTGGGCCTTCCAGCACCAGGCCTCTGCTGAGCAAGTTTGTAAGGCTGCTACTTGGTCTTCTGTTCACACTTTTTCCAAGTTTTACAAGGTTGATGTGCGAGCCTCAGCGGATGCGGTTTTTGGCCGCAAGGTTCTGCAAGCTTCAGTGGTTTAAGTTTGTGCATTATTGCCTTGTTTTGGATCCTCGCCCTTTATGGACACTGCTATTGGATGTCCCAAGTGTAATGACTGTCTGAAGCGGGGTCTGTGACATATAATACCATTTTGTGAATACTCACCTGTAAAATGGGTATTATAAGTATGTCACACACCCCGCTTCACCCTGCCCTTTGGTCTTATGGATCCTTTCTATGGTGAACCTTTTTTACTGTTACTAGTTATTTTGGCTCTTCCTGGTCCCTTTACTGCTGTCTTAATACTGGGGAATGAGTGGGAGGTACCAGGTATTTATGGACCGGGAGGGGCTCACTTTTTTTCATGACATCTCTCAGCAGGGTGTGTTACATACTTATAATACCCATTTTACAGGTGAGTATTCACAAAATGGTATTTTTTTTTAGGGACATTGGGGTTTATTTGTAAATGTGCCAGTATTCAATAAATTCAGGTGGTGTTGGTTAAGCAGCCGTGTATGTGAGTTCTTGCTTGGAAGTGCCAGCCCTATCAGAACCAATTGTCTTGTATGTGTTTTTGTTTGTATTCTTGAAGTTTATGGGCGTCCGATATGTATCAGGGCAGTGCACCAGATTATTAAATACATGTTCTCCCTGCTGGTTTTAAATATGAAGGTTATAACAGTGTAGTACAACAGTGAGGCAAACAGTACATAAAGCTGAATCTATGTTACCAAGTACACTGTGGATCGCTCTAAGGGACGTTTCGGGGCGGTTGTCCCTACCTCAGCTGAAAACTTGAACGGTTGAGCAAAGGAAGTGTTATCCCTGCATATTGATCAGCTTCATGGATACACTGCGAAGTACCTAACTGCGTTCCAAGAGGCGATACTAGTTTATTCAAATAGACAACTTGCTGACAGACACTGCCATACTAGTATCCCATCGGACATTACTTCTCATGTGTTCTGTTCGTATAGGACGTCTACCTCATGTAATACATACTCTGGATATTCTGTTTGCATCTAGAATTGATATCACAAAGTTTACATGTATGTAAGTATCAGTTTAAATATACTGGTTGATCATAAAAACATTTTTAGTCTGTGCATTACTCTAAAATTTGGTATGTATTTATTATATCCTCCTGTCACCAGGAGAGGTCAGACATGAACTAGAGATTATGCAAAGCTGATGGGAGAATGACCCTCCCGCAGTCTTTCTCCAGCTCAGGACGGATGTCGTTTTCCTGGGCTACATAGGTATTGTAGTGTGTGTTGGGCCTCTAGCACTGTGTTGGGGTAACACTCAAAGAGAAGATAATAGGAAGTATTGTCTATATTGGGCGGGGGGGGGAGTGCTCTAACAAGGACTCTATTTACTTTGCTTTAAACAGTTTGGCTGTCGTTGCATGTGCCTCATACTTTTGTTTTCTCTCTCTCTCTCTCTCTCTCTCTCTCTCTCTCTCTCTCTCTCTCTCTCTCTCTCTCTCTCTCTCTCTCTCTCTCTCTCTCAGACCGGCTGAGGTGACTCTGAATGAGGTTTGGCCTGTGGACAAGACGACTCGCTCGCTGATTAAGAGCCCCGAGCGCCTGGCCGACATGAACTACAAGAGCAAGCTGGAGGCCGCTTCCCGCAAGCAGGGGGCCCAGTTCAAAGAATACCGCCCCGAGACTGGCTCCTGGGTGTTCAGGGTGGGTATCGCCAGGGCAGCGTTACTGTGTATGCTTGTTATAGCGACAACGCTGAAGCTATGAGACGTTAAACCGGACCTTCAGCATGATTTATTGAAAAGCCCAAACCTTTAAAAAATGATTCCCCAGCATCTAAAATTAATATATATTCTAAGCATACAGCACGTCCTGCTCCAGTAGTAGTAATAACATGTGGGTAATCCTCCACCTCCGGCGCCGTGCACTGCAGACATGTAGAAAACAAGCTCCTCCTGGCCCTACATATACCGGAGGACCTCCCACAAATCCCCAGATTTCTCTGCAGTGCTGGAACTGCGAAGACATGAAGTATCACGCTCTCTCAGGCGAGCGGGGATTGACAGCCCGAGGCCCTGCGGGACTATTTCCACCCGTCCTCATTGTGAATTAATGCCTCCCAGCCTGGCCTGCGTTGGTCGGGTGAAGGTAGGCAGCACCTTGTGTGCTTACGGAGCTAGTCTCCACCGCAATCCCCCTCCATAGGGTAGGCGGTTAAGGCGAATGGTGAGCATTCAGTGGATGCCCCTCCCGCACCAGTGCCCCCATCTAACGGTGAACCCTCTATTCGGGTCACCTTCCTTCCCAGATTCCCCCGTTAGTGGGGGGAAAAAGAGGGGGGGGGGGTTGTGTGTTTGATGGCCTACTCCTTCCCCCTAAGTACACTATAGACGCTTTACCGCTACCGGGTGTCAGAGCGCGCTTCACTTGCTTATTTTTCAACTGACCGCAGCGTTTTACTGAGCTCTAGGCGCATACAGCAGCACAGTTTGGGGAAGCTACGGCGTTTTTCAAATCTTACTCACTTTGTCAGACTTCTTCTCTGAAGGGATGCTGACGTATCTACCATTCTCTCCTGATTTTCTGCGCGCCTTCTAGCTTCGTGCTCTCCGGGGGGGAGGCGTGGCCCGCCCTTCGAGGTTCGCTGGGCGCCATTTCCTTCTCGCATGCGTGTGGTGAAGGCGGTCCTCCCCTCGCAGACTGTAAGTGCCCTCATTTCCCTCTTTTCCCTAGCTTGCTTCTTTGCGCTCGGCTCTGACATCCCTGTTTCCCTTTGTGTCTTTCAGACAGCGGTCATCGGTGGCTTCCCCTGGCTTGACGTAGAGCCCGGTCCAGACCATTTTTCAGAAATTACTCTCACTTCCCAGCGGGTTATTGGGGCATCCAGGGTTGCTTAAAGCGTCATTCCCTACTGGCATATTGAATTTAATAATCCCCATATGGAGGCATCCCAGGACATCGCGAACGGGGTCCCCCTGGGACAAGCCCGTCTGTGTGCAGCTTGTGGGGTTTCACCTAGCAGCGCTGACAATACACGGGTCTGCGTACCTTGTGCTTAACAGGCGCTAGCCGGTCTCCCCACCTCTTCTGAGGCTGGGCTCGCACCTCGCCTTATTTCCCCTACTCCCCCAAGCTTGAGCATAACCCCCAATACTAGTGGGGATTCTCACGCTGATTTGGCCTCCAGACCATTTTTCAGAAATTACTCTCACTTCCCAGCGGGTTATTGGGGCATCCAGGGTTGCTTAAAGCGTCATTCCCTACTGGCATATTGAATTTAATAATCCCCATATGGAGGCATCCCAGGACATCGCGAACGGGGTCCCCCTGGGACAAGCCCGTCTGTGTGCAGCTTGTGGGGTTTCACCTAGCAGCGCTGACAATACACGGGTCTGCGTACCTTGTGCTTAACAGGCGCTAGCCGGTCTCCCCACCTCTTCTGAGGCTGGGCTCGCACCTCGCCTTATTTCCCCTACTCCCCCAAGCTTGAGCATAACCCCCAATACTAGTGGGGATTCTCACGCTGATTTGGCCTCTAGATTGGCCAGTGTGGAAAGCTTTATTGCTGGCTCCTTGGCGCGCAAGGCTACTGCCAAGAGGCGTCATTTGAATCCTGAATCTACTATTCTCCCTGTAGAATCTGATGATATACTGCTTTCCTATGCTCAGTCTCCATCAGAGGAAGGGGAACTGCTCTCTGACTCAGGATCCTACGAGGACGAGTCCAGGAGTCAGGAGGAGTCTGGTTCTGATCTTTGGTCCCAGGACGACATTGACAGACTGCTGTCTCAGATCTTTGTGTTATCCCTCTCTCCCCCACCCGCGGCCCCTCGGCAAAGGGGCGATCTGTTTCATACCGCTAGGGTGCGGTTGGAGTTTCCCGAACAAACTCACTTTAATAACCTAGTGCTGAAAGAATGGGAACATCCAAGCAAACTCCAGGGGATTCCTAAAGCTGTGGATAAGAAGTATCCATTTCCTGCCGATCTGGTTAAGTGTTGGACATCGCCGCCCGAGGTCGATGCCCCGATTCTGAGTCTGTCCAACACCTCTATTATGCACTCCCCTGACACTACTACGCTGCGGGATTTAGAGGATCGGCGAGTTGATCAATTGGCATGTCATGCCTTTGCATTTGGGGAAGCGTCGCTCCGCCCGGTGTGCGCCTTAACCACCGTCCTGAGTGCCACCGCCGTGATGGCTAAGACTGCCCTGGAAGGGGCGGATGACCTGCCCTCGGAGGCCACCAACGCTCTGGCCACCTGTGAGACCTTTGTGATTATATCCTATCTGCTTCGGACGATGCTATTAAGCTGAGCACTAGATCTTCAGCTCTGGTGGTGGCCATACGCCGCGCGATCTGGTTACGCCAGTGGGCTGCTGACGTCGCCAAGAAGGCCCTTACGGGACTTCCATTTAAGGGACTGCGCCTGTTTGGAGAAAGATTAGATATCTTTGCCAAGGGTGGCAAGCTGCCCCAGCGCAAGCGTCAGATTCGGCCCTTTCGTGGTCCAAGCTCCCATTCTACCCCCTACCGTGGGACCAAGCAAGGTAGAGGGGTGTCCTTCTCTGGGTCTCGCTCAGAACCCTGGAACAAGAACAGAGGACGCCGTCCCGGCTCCTCCTGGGGGCCCAAGCCCAAAGGGGATGTCTACAGCACTTCGAGCATGTCTGGAGACACCTTGTCCCAGACCGGTGGATTCAGGAGGTAGTCTCCTCCGGTTACAAGATAGAATTTGCTGTGCTGCCCCCTACCAGGTTCGTTGGGTCTCTGATCCCACAGGATCCTGCCTCAGCTCAGGTCTTGATGCAGGCTGTGCAGGACCTTCTGGAGCTCGGGGTCATCTGCGAGGTCCCCTTAAGAGACAGGGGCATGGGGTTTTATTCCAACCTGTTCACGGTGCCCAAAAAGGACGGGTCAGTCAGACCCATTCTGGATTTGAAAAACAAGTTTGTCAGAAGCAGGCATTTTCGTATGGAGACTCTGCGCTCGGCCATTACCTCGCTGCGTCCAGGGGACTTCATGACATCTGTGGACATCAAGGACGCTTACCTGCACGTGCCGGTGTTCTTAGGGCACCAAAGGTTCCTCAGATTTGCGCTGTTGGATCAGCATTATCCGTTCGTGGCCCTACCATTCGGCCTCACGTCGGCTCCCAGGGTCTTCACCAAGGTGCTGGCAGGGGTGATGTCTCTCAAGCATAAAGGGCATACGCGTGTTGCCCTACCTGGACGATATTCTCCTCACCTCTCAGTCTCTGCGGCAGGCAGAGCTGGACACTTGGTTGGTGGTGTCCACCCTGGAGTCCTTCGGCTGGGTGATCAATTACCCAAAGTCCTCTCTGTCCCCCTCCTCAGTGACCCCGTTTCTGGGGATGATTCTGGAATCGGTTCAGTCAAGGATATTCCTTCCTCCGCAGAAGGTGGAAGCTCTGACAACCCAGGCGAGATCCCTGCTCGCGAACCCTCATCCCTCCATCCGGCAGGGAATGCAGTTGTTGGGCTCGATGGTGGCAAGCTTCGAGGCGGGGCCCTTTGCCCAGTTCCATTTGAGAACCCTGCAGCTTCACCTTCTGTCAGTATGGAACAAAGACCCGGTCAGACAATCCCTTGCTTGGTGGTTGGACCACAGGAACCTGACAGGGGGCAGATCCTTCCTGGCTCCCTCTTGGCAGACGGTCACAACGGATGCCAGTCTTTCGGGCTGGGGGGGGATTCTGGAAGTCCCTGCACTTCCAGGGGAGGTGGGGCCCTCAGGAGGCCCATCTTCCTATCAATGTCCTGGAACTCAGGGCGGTCCGATTGGTGCTGGAAAGGTTGACCCAGCACCTGAAGGGTCTGGCGGTACAGGTACACTCAGACAACAGGACGGCCGTAGCCTACATCAATCAGGGAGGAACCCGGAGCAAGGGTGCTCTCCAGGAGGTGTCTCTGATTCGAACTTGGGCAGAGACCAATGTACAATGCATATCGGCTGTCTACATTGCGGGGAAGGAGAATCTGCTAGCAGATGCTCTGAGCAGGGGGTCGTCCCATCAGGGGGAATGGTCCCTCTGCGACAGGGTATTTCAATCACTGTGTCACCGTTGGGGTGTGCCGGACGTGGATCTCTTTGCGTCACGTCACAATCACAAGCTACCTAGCTTTGTATCCCTGTCTCAGGATCCTCTGGCTCAGGCCACGGATGCTCTGTCAATGTCTTGGACGGAGTTTCGGCTCCTGTATGTGTTTCCACCAATTCCCCTTCTGGGCAGAGTGCTGCGCAAGATCGCTCTGGAAGGGGTACCCGCGATTCTGGTGACCCCAAGGTGGCCAAGAAGAGTGTGGTTCGCGGATGTGGTTCAAATGGCAGTAGATCAGTACGATCTGCCAAGGTGGCCAGACCTTCTGACTCAAGGGTCTCTACGCCATCCCAATTTACTAACGCTGGTTTTGACGGCTTGGCTATTGAAACCTCCATCTTGATGGAAAAGGGTTTGTCTGCATCTGTTGTGGCTACTATGGTGCAAGCCAGGAAGAAGACTTCTTCTGCTATCTATTATAGAGTATGGCGTGCTTACATTGACTGGTGTGAATCCAGGTCTCTTCCCTGCCGGGAATTCTTAGTATCCAGAGTGCTGTGGTTCTTACAACATGGTCTAGACTTAGGTCTTAAGCTTAGTACCTTGAAGGGCCAGGTTTCGGCCCTGTCTATCTTCTTTCAGAAGACCTTTGCCCATCACTCTCTTATCAAGACCTTCTTTCAGGGGGTCACTCGTGGGCCCCCCTCGGAAACCTATGGTTCCTGTTTGGGATCTGAACTTGGTGTTGTCGGCCCTGCAGGGGGCTCCCTTTGAGCTTATCAATGAGGCCGCTCTAGCTGTGCTCACGCTTAAGGTTGTCTTCCTGGTAGCCATCACTTCGGTCAGACGTGTGTCTGAGTTGGCTGCCTTGTCTATTCAGCCTCCCTACTTTGAGAGACACCGGGATAAGGTGGTGTTTCGCTTTAAGCCAGACTTCCTGCCTAAGGTTGTGTCTGCATTTCATTTGAATCAAGATATTGTACTTCCTTCCTTGTGCCCTAATCCTAGTAACCCTAAGGAAAGGGTTTTGAATTCCTTGGATGTGGTCAGGTGTGTCAAGTCTTACCTGGTTACCACGCAGGCCTTTAGAAAGACGGATGCTCTCTTCGTTGTGCCTCATGGGCCTAGGAAGGGTTTGGCTCCCGCCAAGTCTACCATCCGTAAATGGATTCGCCAGGCTGTTGTTCAAGCCTATACTGCTAAGGGGAAGACTCCCCCCTTTCGTCTTACTGCTCATTCTACTAGAGCTGTTGGGGCTTCTTGGACTTTTCAGCACCAGGCCTCTGTGGAGCAAGTTTGCAAGGCCGCTACTTGGTCTTCTGTACATACCTTTACTAAGTTTTACAAGGTTGATGTTCGGGCCTCAGTTGACGCTGTGTTTGGCCGCAAGGTTCTTGCTTGCTGTTGCCTTCTGTTGGGGATCCCACCCTTCTTTATGGACACTGCTATTGGATGTCCCACATGTTATTACTACTACTGGAGCAGGACGTGCTGTATGCTTAGAATAATACAACTCTGAAGAACTCACCTGTAGAGTTGGTATTATACGCATACAGCACGTCCTGCTCCACCCCACCCTGTTTTCACCTTGTTCTGGATCCCCTGTTGGTGATTGTTATCTTTGATATTTTTGCCAGTTTTGGGTGGTTGTTTCTCCTGGCCTCTTTCTCACTGCTTTTCAATGCTGGGGATTTGTGGGAGGTCCCTCGGTATATATAGGGCCGGGAGGAGCTTGTTTTCTACATGTCTGCAGTGCACGGAGGCGGAGGATTACCCACATGTTACTACTACTGGAGCAGGATGTGCTGTATGCGTATAATACCAACTCTACAGGTGAGTACTTCACAGAGTTGTATTTTTACATTTTTAGTCACTTATTATTTCCCCCACTGGGCTGCAACTCTGTTCAGGACTTCAGGATACGAGTGCCGCCATCTTGACTCAGAAGCTTCACACTTACTGAGGAGAGCGGGATAAAGTACAGGGGGCGGGATATAACTCTGTTTTGCTCAGACAGAGCAGAGCTGGGGTCAGGAAAAGGTCAGCAATCCCAGAATGCAGAGCAGCACAGTCAGAAGGCACTTCCTGTTTGCAGGCTGCCTGATGTTCCATGAGCCACCATCTTGGATGTTTAAAGGCTCATAACATGCAGTAGATGCAGGTAGGATGATTTTTTAATGTGAGCAGGCTGTATGTACAAGGTGTGGGAAACATATAAAATAGGCTCTTATTCAGGCTTAAGGACCGCTTCAGCCTCCATAGAAGCCAATAAGACTTTTGGCTGAAGGTTGCTCTTTTGTTTTTTGGGCATCCCAAGTGTGAACAGATTGCAGAGGGAGGGAATGTTCACCATCATATGTTTATCATTTTTTACCTCCATCCATCACATAACAGCTTCTAGACCCATGTGACCGCCTATGGCCTGAGAATCCCGGAACTCGCCTCTGTCTTTTAAATCAGCCTAGGAGATCAGAAATACACGAGACAGGAATGCGTTCAACCATCTCACGGAAATGCGTCAGATGCTCCTCCCTTTGACATTATTTATAGTAAAATAGAAAACTTACACACATCCTCTACAGGAGGCATATCCTCATATTAGAAAAACACTGAATATATAGCTCTGTAATTGGTTTGTTCTACCTAATGAGCACACTGGAATGTTAGCTACGCCTAAAGGCAGGACACTCAAGGGTGTTGTCCAGCTTCCCGACGCCATCTTTATCACAGTAATACATTAGTAGCAGCATATTCTATTTTCATAATCCTAAGCATGATTGTAATAGCACAGAGTGAAGTGGCTGCCTGAGGGTTTTTCACCTTTTATTAGCCACTAAGCGTACAATGCAGAGAGAAAAATATGATAGACTGGAACAAATGGAGGAAGGGAATGTTCACCATCATATGTTTAATTTATCATTTATGACCTCCATCACGTAACAGCTTCCAGACCATGTGACCGCTTATGGCCAATTGCTGTCTCTGGTGGGGCGATAGCAACGGGCCGCTGGCAGTCTCTTGTGGCCAGTCACCAATGGAACCGTTCCCAGGTGTGGTAGGTATTCAGGGTTTGGGTTTTTGGGCTTGCGGCAGGTGGGATGGTTTTAAAGGGACTTGTGGTTCCTGGGAGCGGCCATGATGGGATTTCTGCGGCATGCCGCTCCTTTGACTTTTATTGAGTAAGGAGCACTTATACATCTCAATAGAAGACAATGGAGTGGCAGCCATAGTAATGCCGTCATGGCCTCTCACATGAACCACAAGATTTATTCAGACAGGGCAGTCCCCGTTTTAAGGCTTGTTGGATAGAAATGCTTCACCCCTGGTGTCTCGCCTTGTGGGTAAACTGCTGATTGTTTCTTGCAGGTCAAGCACTTCTCCAAATATGGCCTTCAAGACTCCGACGAGGAAGACGACGCCGCCGCCTCCAAAGCAGAGACCAAGAAGCTGAAATCTGCAGCTCTGCCGCCTGCCGGGCAGCAACTGCCCCGACAGCCGCCACCCCCAGAGCAACAGGCCACCCTGAACGGAAGACTTACCCCCCCGCCACAGGTAGAGAGGGGGTGACTGTCTGCAAGCCTGGAGCTCGTACTGTGCGGTGTGTGAGAACAGAAAATGTTGGGGGCAGTAGCCCGGCCTCGTGTGTCTTTTATTGTGTGGTGATGAGTGCCTCTCTACACTCTATGTAATGAAGGTTCCTCAGGGGTTGGGCTACTTGCTCCTCAGAGCCGGGTCACCCTGTGTGTTTGTGGGGGGGGGGGGAAACAGCAGCAGGAGGGACTTGTGTCTTAATATGCTTCCCTTGTAACCCTGGTTGGTTGCACAAGCTCTGTGCTTGGCGGTGGCTCTTTCTGGTTTGGTGAATGGAGTAAGGCCAAAGCCTTTTGTAACCTTCCATCCACCCTGACTGTGGGCTTTGTCCTTTAGTATGGCCACCTCCGTTTGCAGGGTAAGGGCGTCTAAAAGGGCTTTTACTAACGCATGGTGTTTTACCATGCTTCTAGAGGCTGTGACAAATTTCCTAGCGGCCCAAAATTGTGTGCGACCCCAAAACTATATCTCGATTCCGTGCGGATGGTTGCTTTCTTCCCCTCTACTAGTTGGCAGGCTTTTGTCAGGGCTATAAGTTCTGCTGCATGGGCTGACGAGCTGAGGGCTAGTGCTGGCTGCCACAGTATTTGTCTGTGTAGTGGCTGCACTTCCTGTGTGGAATTTCCCATATTGGTCAGCTTACCTGCTACCATCCACAAAAAGGGTCATGTCTGCATCGGGCAGGGGTTTGTCTGTAACTGGAGGAATGCCTGAAGTTTCCTCGGCCATCATTTTAAAACAATCATGTGGTGTTGAGCCCAAGGAGTCAAGAAGGGTGCTACTCTGTACAAAGAATTCATCATCATCAGTGTCATCACATGCTGTGATTTCCTTTCCATTGTCAGATGGGTTGAGTATGTCAAGGACGGCTATCTGTCGGGCCGCTTCTGATGGGGGTTCCTTGGAGTCGTTCAGGCTTTCAAAACTGCCTAGAAGAGAAAATAATGCAAGACAGAGAACACAATCCTCATTTGGAATGCTTCTGACTATCTCGCGGAGATGCATCTGGTGCTCCTCCCTTTGACGTTTTTATTTATACTAAAATAGAGAAAAAACTTACACACATCATCTACAGGGGGCATATAATATTAGAAAAAAGTGTATATCTAGCTCCGTAATTGGGTCTGTTCTACCCAATGAGCACAATCTTTAAGTGTCCTGCCTTTAGGCGTAGATAACATTCCAAAGATTGTGCTCGTTGGGTAGAACAGACCAATTACGGAGCTAGATATACACTTTTTTTCTAATATTATATGCCCTCTGTAGATGACGTGTAGGTTTTCTATTTTACTATAAATAAAAACGTCAAAAGGAGGAGCACCAGATGCATCTCCCTGAGATAGTCGAACGCATTCCATATGATTGTCTTTTCGCTTATTACTGTCATACAGATAGCGTCTGGAAGCTGGACAACGCCTTAAGGCAGGACACTCAAAGGCGTTGTCCAGCTTCCCAATGCCATCTTTATCACAGTTACACATTAGTAGCAGCATATTCTATTGTTTTCATAATCCTAAGCATTATTGTCAAAAGAGAAATTGCCCAGTGTGAAGTGGCTGCCTGAGGGTTTATTTCACCTTTATTAGCCACTAAGCGAACAATGCAGAGAGAAAGATAAGATGGAGTGGAACAAATGAAGGGAGGGAAATGTTCATCATCATATGTTTAATTTATCATTTATGATCTCCATCCATCACAAGTATATCCCTTAAGATGAGGTCACTTTAGTGCCACTGTGCACCAGCGCACTCCCCGTCAGCTGCATGCGAGGGCTTCGACCGCAAAAGCCAAGTTGTGGCAATTGCAACAGGCCATATGGGATTAGCAAGTAGAAGTAAGAAGCTGGCTTTGGGCTTACCATTCTAAAAGTTGCCCCCGTGACAATTAGCGTGCCCTGGTAGCTCTGAGGTAACCTAGAACGTGCCACCTGACCTAGCCACTAACCTAAACCAAAGCGACCTGGCCGCCTGTCTTATTTCCTATGTTATCGACATATCTTCTCATTAAAGAATCTGTAGTTCTGTTTGTCGTCGTAAGTCTAGTTATTGAGGGGGGGGATGAAACAATTGGATTATGCCATTAAAGGGTCTGTCCTGTCCAGGCGCATACAAAAATTAGCTGTGCTCACCTTTCATCCCCCACAGCTGTTCTGTCCTTTTCCAGTGTGTAATTACTGTGCTGAGATTAAAGCAGCACCATTGCGAAACTGTGTAATATTAAAAATGCATATAAACACGCTGGCTAATGAGGAGGGGTCATTTATACACCTGAACTGAATAAAACTCCCACCAAGCTGGTGGTGATAAGGAAACCGTGGGCAGACCTTATTTTGCTCTCTACAGTTCAGAAATATAAAATAATCTAAGGGAGTAAAGATATACGCATAACGAAGGACACAGACATAACAGTATGTGCTCGATGTTACACAGGAAATCGCGTTCTGCCGCTCCACCCAGTGACACTTTTTATTTTTATATCGAAGTAAAATAAAACACAGCACACGTCATCTATTGGACATCATCATATAAGGAAAAATCTAATTACTGGCTCAAAGATTGGTCATCACAGCCAAAACTGGTTTTCTTAATGTTAGGGATGCCTCGGGGGGCCGGATATAATAAGGTGTTGTCCGGCTCCTCAGCACATATTCTAAGTATGTCACACACCCCGCTTCAAGATATCCATAACATGTGGGTAATACCGACCTGAAGAGGGCGTTCTGCGGAGATGATAGGAAAAAGAGAGCCCCTCCCGGTCCATAAATACCTGGGACCTCCCACTCATTACCCAGTTTTCCATCTCTGCAGTCGGCGAGCAAGTCAGAAGATGATGCCTCCTCCTTGCACAGGGGGAATTGAGGTAGCCGGGTCCTTCCCGGCCCGCTTTTGATTTCTATTTCCGCCCAGATCCCTCTTTCTTAATACTATACATGCCTCCCAGCCTTGGCTGAGGTCTGGGCGAGGGTAGGACAGCACATTAGGTGCTCAGGAGCTAAGCTCCACCGTGAGACCCTGTACCAAAGTGTAGGCGTTTTTACTGGCTGGTGACCCCGGTTTGGGATGCCCTGTCCCTTGGCCCTTTACCCCTGGTAGTGTCCCCCTCTGCGGTTGCCCTTCTCCTTGTGGGGGGGGGGGGGGGTTGTTTAGGGGCTTTTATTGTTGTGCAGTGCTTTTACTTTTTTGTGCTGGCTGAGGAGATCCCTCTCCTCAGCCTGGTTCTTGGAGGCGGGGGCGGGCGCGGACTTGCTACGCCGCGGCCCGCCTGTGTGTGGCTTTACATGTAACCGTCGCCGCCATTACCGCGGCGCCGGTACCCTGTCACTTGCGGCGCGCGGTGAGGAGTTTTCTCCTCACACACCGGAGTTGGGGGGCCGGGCGTCGGAGCGTCGCCGCGGCCCGCCCCCCTCCTTTCTTGCGGTCTGTTCACCGGCACCGCAGCCGCCGCATACCGCTGCGGCGCCGGTCCTTGTACCTGTGTGTCGTGAGGGGACACTTGTGTTGGAGGGGGCGGGACCGGGCTTTCGGCGGGACGCTGAGGCCCGCCCCCGTTCGGCAGGCGCCGCTGCGGAGCCTGGCCATGGATACTCGCGCTCCCTGCGCTGGCCACGCCCCCCTTCTCTCCCTCGTGCTATTGCTGCTGCTGGCTCCTGTGAGACGGACGCCATCTTGCAAGAAGGAAGCACCGTGAGTGGCCCTGTGGGCCCCATATCTTTTTTTATTCTCTGTGTATTTTTCAATTTGCTTATAGCCTTTTCTGTTGTGTCTTACAGGTAGACCTACGTTAGGTTTAGGGGGTTTCTCCCGGTCCTAGGGTCCCTGGGTTACCTTTCACTATTTCAAATCCTCCCACTTGGGACATTAAGGGGGCATCCCGGGTTGCTTATACGCGTAATTCCCTTGGTCATAGCGACTACACACAAGTTCACCATATGGAGGCATCCCCGGATACTGGGCTCGGGATACCCTCGGGGCAATTCCGGAAGTGTATGTTGTGTGGGGTATCCATTACTGGGGATGATGTACTTCTGTGTATACCTTGTGCACAGCAAACTATTACGCGGCAGTCCGAACCTCAGGCGTCTGGGTCAGCACCGCCGGTCGCTTCCTCTCCTCCTCCCAGCTTGATACGCACCCCGTGTGACGTTGTCATGGGTAGGGAGCTACAATCTGAGATGTGCGCCAGATTGGCCAACCTTGAAAAATTAATTTCCAGCTCGGCCGTCCGTAAGGCTCCGGCTAAGAGAAAGCATTTGTCGCCGGCTCCGCCGGCGGATGATTTTGATGATGTTAATAATTTGGACTATTCTGATTATTCCCCGCTAGAGGAAGGGGAGGTTTATGAGGACTCTGATAATTCAGACGAGCAGTTTGTTGGCGCTGATGCTGAGCTGGGGGACTTGGGGAGATCCTCGGATGCTCCTAACGCTCTGGCTCAGATGTTTGAGGTTTTGGCTATCTCTCCTCCTGAGGAGGCTCCACAGCAGAAGGGTGAGTTTTTTGAGGAATCCAAGCCGCGCTTGGAATTTCCTAATCAAAGACACTTTGACAAAATTATTGCTAAGGAATGGGACAGGCCGGCTCGGCTCCCTGGTATTCCTCAGGGGTGGGATAAGAAATATCCCTTCCCTTCGGATACGGTTAAGCGTTGGGCATCCCCCCCCCGAGGTGGATGCACCGGTTGGATGCACCGGTTTTGGGGTTGTCCAACACTTCGGTTGTAAATAATCCTGATTGTTCCACCCTCAAAGATGGAGAGGATAAACGCATTGACCAGATGGCTTGTCATGGTTTTGCTAGCGTTGGGTCTGCCATGCGGCCCGTTTGCGCTTCGGCGCTGATGGTGGTGGCCGCCAGGTCCGTGGTCAGGGACCTGTTGTCTTCTGCCGGGCTTCGTCCTGGTAGTGACGAGTTCCTTGGCCTTAAACGGTGTGAGTTGTTTTTGTCTTTTGTATTAGCCGCCCTGGATGACACTTTGATGATGTGTGGTAGGACGTCGGCTCTGCTGGTGACTATTCGGCGGTCGGTGTGGTTGCGCCAGTGGGCGGCTGATTTTATGTCCAAAAAGTCGCTGACGGCTCTACCTTTTGTTGGATTACGGCTCTTTGGAGAGAAATTGGATTCTGTCACCAAGGGTGGTAGGTTATCTCAACGCAAGAAACAACGCCGTCCCTTTCGGGGGGCGCCTTCCTTTACCCCCTCCTTTCGTGGGGCCAGATCTGGCAGGGGATTTGCCTTCCCCTCTTCCAGAGGAGATTCCGGGAACAGGGGCAGAGGACGTGCCCGTCCAGGTTACAGTTGGGGCTCTAAGCCCAAACCTGCTGCTAAGCCAGCTCAGCAATGAGGGGGCGCCCTCACCCATGCGGGTGGGGGGACGGCTGCAACACTTCTCCCAGGTCTGGGATCAGGAGGTTTCGGACAGATGGATCCGGGAAGTGGTGTCTTCCGGTTACAAGCTGGAGTTCGAGCTCCGCCCCCCTTCCAGATTTTTCAGGTCTCGGGTGCCTTCGGAACCTCTGGCCGCGCAGGGGCTCCTGGTGGCAGTAGAGAGTCTTCTGGACATGGCTGTCATTTGCCCAGTGCCCCCCTCAGACCAGGGCAGGGGTTTTTATTCCAATCTGTTCACGGTACCCAAGAAGGACGGATCGGTCCGACCCATCTTGGATCTGAAGTTTCTCAACAGGTTCATCCGGCCACGGAAATTCCGCATGGAAACGCTGCGTTCGGCTATCCACTCTCTTCGTCAGGGAGACTTTCTGACGTCCATAGACATCAAGGACGCTTACCTACACGTTCCGATTTTTCCAGCACACCAGAGGTTTCTCAGGTTCGTGGTGGAGGATCGGCATTTTCAGTTTGTGGCACTTCCTTTCGGTCTCACCTCGGCTCCTCGGGTGTTCACCAAGGAGCTGGCGGGGGTGATGGCTCTACTCAGGGTTCAGGGTATCCGCATTGTGCCCTATTTGGACGATCTTCTGATCATGGCCTCCTCTTTCAACCAAGCGGAGTTGGACACCAGAACGGTGGTATCCACTCTGGAGAGGTTCGGTTGGGTGATCAACTACCCCAAGTCCTCTCTTTCTCCGTCCAAGGTTGTCACCTTTCTGGGAATGTCTCTGGACACTTCGCAAGCCAGGGTGTTTCTGCCCCAGGCCAAGATTCTTTTGATTCAGGAGTTGGTTCGGCTTCTCGTGTCGGCCCCTCGTCCGGCCATCCGGCTAGGGATGAGGCTGGTGGGGTTGATGGTGGCCTCATTCGAGGCAGTTCCCTTTGCGCAGTTTCACACAGACGCTCCAGCTTCATCTGTTGAAGGTTTGGGACAAGTCTCCGCTATGGTTGGATCAGTCCTTCCGGATGACCCCCCCGAGTCCGTCGATCCCTGCATTGGTGGCTGGGGTCTGCCAATCTGTTGAAGGGCAGATCTTTTCTGGCGCCGTGTTGGGAGACGGTCACCACGGATGCCAGTCTGTCAGGTTGGGGGGGTGTTTGGAAGGACCTTCAGTTTCAGGGTCTGTGGGGCCCGCAGGAGGCCCACGAGCCCATCAATGTTCTGGAATTGAGAGCCATCAGGTTGGTTCTGTTTCGCTTGACTCATCAGTTGCAGGGCCTGCCAGTTCAGGTTCGGTCGGACAACCGGACGGCGGTTGCTTACATCAATCACCAGGGAGGGACTCGCAGCAGGAGTGCCCTCAGGGAAGTATCTTTGATTCTGAACTGGGTGGAGAGCCACGTCCCGTGTATCTCAGCAGTCTACATTCCATGAGTGGAGAACACGGAGGCGGACTCTCTGAGCAGGGCCTCCTCTCATCAGGGGGAGTGGTCCCTCAGTCCCCAGGTGTTTCGCTCAATTTGCCTCAGGTGGGGGTTCCCGTCTGTGGACCTCTTTGCCTCTCGTCACAATCACAAACTTCCGGTATTTGTGTCTCTCTCGCAGGATCCACTGGCTCTGGCGGTGGATGCCATGTCTCTGAACTGGAGGGATCTGTGGTTTCTTTACCTGTTCCCTCCGTTTCCAATGGTAGCCAGAGTGGTGCGCAAGCTGGCCCTGGAGGGCGCGTCGGTGATTCTGCTGGCTCCAAGGTGGCCAAGGCAGGTTTGGTTCGCAGACCTGGTAAGACTGGCAGAGGATCAGTTCGTTCTGCCTCTGCTGCCGGACCTGCTCACCCAGGGTCGGCTACGCTATCCCAATTTACCATCGCTGGCTTTGACGGCGTGGCTGCTGAAACCTCCATCTTGAAGGAGGAAGGTCTTTCTGATGCAGTGATTCAGACTCTTATTAGCGCCAGGAAGCGGTCTTCCTCTGTTTACTATAGGACCTGGAGGTCCTATATTGACTGGTGTGAAGGTAGGTCTTTCCCGTGTCGGGAGTTTTCCATTTCCAGGATTCTGGAGTTTCTTCAACATGGTCTGGATCTGGGGCTCCAGCTCAGTACCTTGAAGGGGCAGGTTTCTGCCCTGGCGGTGTTCTTTCAAAGGTCTTTTGCTCTTCATCCCTTGGTCAGGACTTTTTTTCCAAGGGGTTACGCATGTTCGACCTCCTAGGAAGCCCTTGGTTCCAGTTTGGGATTTGAACCTGGTTCTTTCTGCTCTTCAGGGTCCCCCGTTTGAGCCCTTGAATGAGATTGCTTTGTCTTCTCTTACTCAAAAGGTGGCATTTTTGGTGGCTATCACTTCGGTTAGGCGTGTTTCTGAGTTGGCAGCTTTGTCCATTAAAGCTCCGTACTTTGAAAGGCATCAGGACAAGGTTGTCTTTCGTTTCAAGCCGGATTTTCTTCCTAAGGTGGTTTCTGCCTTTCTTCTGAATCAGGACATTGTTCTGCCTTCTCTATGTCCTAATCCTAGCAACGACAAGGAAAGGGCGCTGCATTCCTTGGATGTAGTTCGCGTTGTGAAATATTATCTGGTGGTTACGTCTTCCTTTCGTAAGACTGATGCTTTTTTTGTGGTGCCCTTTGGGCCTAGGAAGGGTTTGGCTCCTGCCAAATCTTCCATTAGTAAATGGATTCGTCAGGCCATCATTGAGGCCTATTCTGCCAAGGGGAGGAGTCCCCCTTTTCGTGTTACTGCTCATTCTACTCGTGCGGTTGGGGCGTCTTGGGCTTTTCAGCACCAGGCCTCGGTTGAGCAAGTTTGTAAGGCCGCTACTTGGTCCTCTGTTCACACTTTTTCCAAGTTTTACAAGGTTGATGTTCGGGCCTCA